>JXCR01148676.1:92486-110536 GCA_002079205.1 Phalaenopsis hybrid cultivar | reverse complement strand
AAATATATTTTTATATATATATGTATGTATATATATATATATATATATATAGTTTTGAAAAGTAATATTTTAATTTTTGAGAATACGAGACCGAACCGATCTCATATATGCAATAGTTTAATTAAACGAGTACAAGACTGCAAGTGGCGTATCTATCTCGAGAAATATACATATTATTTGATAGTAAGACTTGATTAAGTAAATTAAAGAATCTATAAAATCCGTTTTAGCATGCGAAACCTTCATGTTGACCAACAAATTCTTCTATCTAATATAAAAAGATTAGGTGGGTTTTATATTAAGCTGAGTTCTAAAGTTTTCTATAAGGGCAAACCCCTATAATTAATTACACATTAAATGACCGAGGTCACTTATGAAAACTCTTGATTTAGTTAAAAAAATATTGTCTTCAAGAATTTTAAAGTTTAGGATTTTCAAGGTCAGACAAAGAAGTATCAAATTGGAATGATCAAATGAGAACAATTATTTTCATAATCCAAATGGAGGAAACTAGGGGATGCAAGTATCCTGCGAAGAACCTCGATGACTTCTCAAGCTATCATATGGTTTGACTTCAATTTCGAGGAAATATTATCAAATGTTTCATCTTGCCAATTATTATTATTTAGGGCTTACACTTGCATAAAACAGTCATACAAATAGCTTGGAAGCTAGGAGGATTTATGTCGTAATGAATGAAGACCTCGAAACCTAAGTCAATTTAGGGCTTAAATTGCATAACAGGGATGTGCAAAGGCCTATAAATAAATTGAGGATTTATGTCATACTAGATGGGCTATCTCGAAATATTATGTCTTGTTATTTAATTTTTTAAGGAAAGGTTTGTTGTTGTAGATCTTTTTGCTCTCTTGAATTTGTTAGTCTGTACCTTCTTGTCATGCTGCCCACAGAGTTGGCTTTAAGCTTCTCATCGAAGTGATAGCTCAATGTTAGAACTTATAGTTTTGTAGTTTAAGTGACAAGTTTGGTTGTTGTTGTTCAATTGTCTTGAGGGGGTTAAAGTTGATTAGAGCGACATCGGTTAGGATCCCATGATTCCCTCATTCTGATACATTATTTTCTCTTTAATTTACTTAGTCTAAATGAGTTGTTAAGCTTATTTAAACTTGAAGGGTCTCATTAACAACCGCAGGGTATCTCATCCAAGGGATTCCAATAAATTTAAAAGAATGTATTATAATGTTCGTTGTTTTAAAAATGTAGACTTATTTTTGAAAATATGTTTTGTACTTTTCAGTATGGGTTTTTTTTTTGCATGTAAAGCAAGAAAATGCAGGTAGAAAATATAAAGTAAATAAGAAAATTGTGGTACATAAAAAGTAAATGCGTACATGGTCCTCTGTTACTGTTGCATGGTTAACATCATAAAACATAATATATTTGCAGGAAATTTAAATAAATTACATGAAAGTAGACAAGAGCATCTGGTACAAAAAAAAGTCAGAAAACGAGTCATAAGAGAGCACAAGAAGTAGAAGAAAACCCATAGTCATATATAGAAGATCAGAACAAAGTATAAGACTCAGAGTTGGACTGTGTGCTTCCTAACCTTGAGTAAGAGCCACCAACCCGATAATCTACAGAGCGCAGTACTAACCTCAATCCAAGTGATTAACCGTGGACCTTTATAAATTTTCACTTCTTAAATTTAATGTTGGATTGTGTGCAATGTTCTATATTTATGACGCTTCGGTACATTGGAAGAGTATACTTCCACCAACGATGGATCTAAGACTCAAGATTTTCTGATGGATGAGCCATACGTCCCACTGGGGATAAATCAGTATATACCATGGGGCCCAGAGTTGTACATCCCTCTAGATGCCAAATCTTATGTTTCAGATCAGCAAGCGCCAGTTTGGGTTCCTACCAATATTCAGATGGAGGAACGCCCACGACAGCTACCGACTCCTAGTACGATGGAGTACTACAAAATAAGCAAGATGAATAAAATATAATTTGAATTTTATGAGGAAATCCAAGGAAGATTCGTCAACATCCTAGAACGCCTGGAAATCAATTTTATGGAGGAACGCCTGGAGCTGTATACCAGGGTCTTCTCCGAAAGTGATGAAAGAAGCATTCTTGATTTTCCAACAAGTCTAAAGTTTCAAATTTGCCCTGAATATATTCTAAATCTTCTCCTTTTTATTTCATCTTCATTTTAAAAAATTTCTCCTTGCTTTAATTTATCTTCATACTCATTCTTAAACTGTTCATTACTCAGATAATCAGCTACTTCCATCCTGAAACATTCATTATCTTTTTTTATTGCAAGATATTTCATAGCTTTTGCTATATTAAATTTTACTTCTTGATCATTAACTCTCATTATTAATTCTTCTTTTTACACAGTATTACAACTCTTCTTGTTGCAAGAAATAGTCTCCCTAAAATAATAGGAATCTCTTTATCTCCATCCATATCCAATACTATAAAGTCTACAGGAAAAATAAATTTATCCACTTTTACTAGTACATCCTCTATAACTCCTTTTGGATAAATTATTGATTGATCGGCTAGTTGAAGAGTTACAGTAGTAGGAGAAATTTCTTCCAAATCTAAACGTTTAAAGATCGATAAGGGCATAAGATTGATACTCGCTCCTAAATCACATAAATCTTTTCCATAAACTTTTCACCAATTGCACAAGGTATAGTAAAACTACCAGGATCTTTTAATTTCTCAAGAAGCTTTTTCTGAATAATAACACTACACTCTTCACTGAGTGCAACGGTCTCATGATTTGTAAACTTCTTTTTCTTATTTAGTACATCCTTCATAAATTTCACATAACTTGCATTTGTTCCAAAGCTTCAACAAAAGGAATATTTATCATTAATTTCTTAAGTATTTTCAAAAATTTTGTAAATTTTTTATATTTATTTTTTGCTTCAGTCTTTAAGGAAACAGATGTAATGGTTTTTCTAAAGGAACCTGTGTTTGTTCATTTTCATATTGATCATTTTCCCTTTCTTCATTCTTTTCATCAGCTTTAGTTTCTCTTTGGATCCTTGTTTCAACTTCTTTTCCACTTCATAATTGAATAGCTTTAATTTTCTCTTTATTTTGATCTTTGGATTAACTTCCACAGTACTTGGAAGAATTCCAGAAGGTCTATTACTATGTGCAGTAGCAATATGTCCTAATTGATTTTAAATATTTCTAATAGCAGACCATTGATTTTGTATTTGATTTTCCATATTCAACATCACTTCTTCCATCGTCAACTTCTTTTTCTTAACTTGTAAGTTAGGATTGGAGTTAAATCCTAAAGAATAATAAGGTCGAAAATTAGAATTTCCTTGATTGTTCAGATTTTCGGATGGATTCATTGGATTGTTATAATTATTCCAACTAAAATTAGGGTGATTTTTCCATCCAGGGTTTAAATAGTTAGAATAGGGATATTTATTTTGATTATTTATAGCGTTTAAAGTTTTATAAGATGGTTTAGTATCAGTAATCTGTCCTAGTGAATTTTCCTCTAATACCGGGGGTATTTGAGAATAGTTCACTCATATTTGATCAATCTTTTTAGAAATAGCAGAGACTTGAGATGCCAAAATAGTCATTGCATCAGAATCATGAATACTGACTACTCTCTTAGGATTCACCCTTTAAGAGGGTCATTGAAAATTATTAGTAGTCATTGCTTCAATTAAAGAATATGCTTCATGAAAAGGCTTTGACATTAATGATCCACCCGTAGCAGCATCTATAATAGATCTTAGTGATCCTACTAATCCATTGTAAATGGTTTGAATTATTAACCATTCTGATAAAGCATGGTGTGGACATTTTCTAAGAAGATCTTTAAATCTTTCCAAGCCTTCATATATCGATTCCTCTTCAAACTGACAAAAAGATGTAATATCATTTCTAAGCTTAGCGATTTTTTAAGGTGGAAAATATTTAGCCAATAATTTTTGTGATAGTTCTCCCCAAGTTCTAATAGATCCAGGAGCTAATGAGTTTAACCAAGCCTTGACTTTTTCCCTTTATGAAAAAGGAAAAAAGTATAAACCTAACAACATCATTAGACACTCCATCATATTTAAATGCAGCACAAATCTCAAGAAAATTAACAAGATGTAAGTTAGGATCTTCAGTAGGTGATCCTCCAAACTTATTATTTTGTACCATTTAGATAATAGCAAGTTTAAGTTCAAATGAATTAACAACAACATCAGGATTTTGAATAGTCAAGTGAAGTTCATCTATTGTCGGATTCACATAATCTTTTAAAGGTCTTTGTCGATTCTCATTTATTGAATTTTCTAAGTTATTTGCCATTTCTTTTAAAATTTTAATTTCTCTTTATTGTTTTTGGATTTTTCTAATAGTGCGTTTTAACTCTGAATCGTAAGGTACTAAGCCTTTAGATCCAATATTTTGCATAAACAAATAAAGCAAGCCAAGCAAAATTATTTTAAAAAAACACTCTTAAATAAATTTCTTTTTAGATTTTTGATTTTTTGCATCGTTTTTTTATTTTCATATATTTTTATAGTACATATATTATCTCTAACTTTCCTAATTTATCAAGACCATTTAATTTACCTAAATTTAACCGTTACCTTCCCCACGCAACGACGCCAAAAACTTGATCCTGATTTTTTATATGTAAGGATTTATGAAGTTGATACCACTATAGTGCCAAAAACTTGATCCTTATATGAAAAGTAAGTTGTGTAATATATATAAATATATATAATTATAGGCAATTAATAATGAGATTCTACGCAAGTATAAGTATCGTTATTAAGTAATAAAAGAATTTCTATTTAAGCCCCAAATATCAATCCCACAGGGAAGGTGTAATTGGCAGTGATAAGTTTTACTAGGAAATTTACAGAAAATCAAATGAAATCACTGTCACTAATTTTGAATGTTGAGATGTTATCAAAACTAAAATACTTAACTATTAGCAAAACAGAAATGTAAAGTTTAAAAAGTAAATACTAATCTACTAACTATGTTTATGTAATGAAGATTTCTTATGCGAAAAAGCATCATTCCCACTACAATGAGGTTCTGGTGAAATGAGATGAGATAAATGTTTATAATATGTATTGTGCCAAATAGGAGAAATTATAATTCTCTGCCCTGATACAGTGTATATAAAATCATTGGCTAATCCCAGGTTTAGTCCCTAAATGCGTGGCTAGGTAGGAGGATACCGGCTCCCACTCCAGAGCTCCCACTTCCCTTCATATAAACACTAAGACCAAATTGGGGATTTTAGTCTGTCACCCTAAAGATTCTCCAATTCTACACCCAACAAAGAATATTTTCCTATTTATTTGCACTTAATTCCATGAACAAAATTCTCCTCCATGAAATCAAATGTGATCATTACTCTGTCGTAGAACTCATACTCCATTTCCCGGATCTTATGTTTCATAACATATTTTAACAATTTAATTGGCCAGATCGAAATGTAAATTAAGTTCGGAGTTGAAAAATTATCACAATTTATTTTATATTTTAATATTGGCACATCATATTATCTCTTCATTTCACCACATCTCAAAGTAGGGAGAAAGATAGAGAGAACTACTCAGATTTCATGAGAAAGACACAACAAAACACAAATTTCATATATAAATGAAGGTTCATACAACACTAATAAATAAACAAAACTTATATGAAACTCTTTCTCAAAGCAAATCCCTTATAGCCTTTCCTTAGAAATGCAGGAAGAAGATATCTCTCACTTTTCTCCTTCTTCAACATTCTTACAGAAATTTTCACACTAAATCTCACCACACAAACTTTAAACTAAAAAATAAAAATCACTAATGGACTCCAATATGGTGGTGGAATGAAGATGGATTATGAAGAATGGCAAAAATAGAGCGTGGTTGAATGTTTTGGAGTGAAAAGGAGTCCATTTCTTGATGAATTTCGGCCCCAAATAAAGCCCAAGGTCTGTTCTCAAAGAGGTGCCTCCAAAAACTCTTCAAAAATCATCCAAATACATCAAACCTCCTAGAAACGGGGGTTGAAACGCCTTTGGCACCGTCAACTCTGAGTAAAAATTTCAGTTGTTCTGTTGTTCTGCGCGGTCGGCGCTGCCCTTGGCGTGGTTGTCGCTGAGTACTTCTTAAAAAACGTCAGTTTGACTCCAAATTCCATCTTTTTTGCTTCATTTTTGCTTTAAGTCCTAAAAATCAACATCCAACAAGAAAACATTAAAATACCTTTCATTAAGGTGCAATATCACCAAAAATAAATATGAAATATAGGTCTAAAAATGCATATATTTTCGGTGTATCAATGATTCAATTGGGTTTTAAATTGATATAAATTGGGGTTAGAATGTTGAAATTGAATTTGGAATTGAAATTCAGTGAGATTTGAGTGAATTTGGTGGAAATTGGTATGTATTAAAGGAATTTGTGTTTTTATGGGCAAAATTAGGATTTTGGTCAAAATTGGTCAAATTGGGCCCAATGGGTGGTTAGGATTGATTTTGGGGACAATTAGAGTGGATTTGAAAATTTTTGGGATTTTTGGGGCATGAGGCGTATTTTGGTAATTTTTGCAATTTTGTGGTTATTTTGGGAATTTTGAGAATTTTGGGGTGTTTTGGGTGATTTGAGTGTTTTGAAATGGTTTGAGATGATTTTTGAAGAGAATTTGAGAATTTAGGCAATTTTTTGAAAATTAAGATTTCAGGGTTATTTTGGAAAACATGGAAAGGTTTGGGGGCAAAAGGCTAATGGTGAAATTGCTATCAATTAAGGGTGTCAATCATAAAATTACCCATTTGGTGTCATGAGACCAAGGTAATCCCTATTTTAGACTTTTCATGTGTTGGTCTTAGTCATCCTAACCAAAAGCTAAGGGTTTGAGGGACCACCCACATGAGTTTCCAAAAGAGTAGGGAATCAGGCTAAGCATGTTTAGTTTAGAATTTTATGCTGTGAGTGAAAGTGGGAAGTTCAAGTGTGTTTGTGTGCAAAATTGACAAAGACCACACCACCCAAGGCTAACTCAAAGGCTAAATAGTCTTATAAGGACTTTTATTGAGCTCCCCATGTTGGTTCCATTCCTACTAAGTGCTAGAGACTAGAACCAAACATGTGGAACTCCAAGAAAAGTAAGGAAGTATATAGAATTTCTAATGGCGCAGGGTTCCATTACTAGTCTTCTAGGATAGTCAACAGAAAATTCCTATGGCTAGATCTCAGGCTTCTAAGTAAGAAAGACTAGACCTAAACAAAAGTGAGGTCAACACCAAAAAGGCTCTTAGCCATACTATCTCAACAACTATTAAGGCCATGGCTCTATACTTTGCCTTTGTTATTGACCTCACTACTATAGACTTTTTCCTGTGCTTCTATGAGAACAACTGCCCCATTTGAATATGTATTGTCTTGATTTGGATCTTCTGTCACTTGAACAACTTGCCCAATCAACATCACAATATCCCTCAATTCTTTCATATCCATTCTTCCTGAAGATCAACCCTTTCTCTGATGCACTCTTCAAGTACTTCAAAATCTGATACATTGCATCAATAAAACCCTTCTTTGAATTATGCATCAGTGGGTCACCACTCTCATTATAAAAGAGATGTCAGATAAAGTGTGACACAGATAGATCAGACAACCCACCCATCTTTGGTACATCTAAAAAATTAACTGATTCTCGTACCTCTACATTCTTCTTGACCTTTAAATCAATTAGAGAGATGCACCCACAACAAGCCTGATTTTGTGAGGAGATCTAGCACATACTTTTTCTCATATAAGATCATCCCACTTCAACCCCAAAAAAGTTTCTGAGTTGTCTAGCATCCTTCACCTCAAATTTATTGCCCCATATTACCATTAGTTGGGAAATCTCTGCCTCATCAACACCGGTGACAATGATGTCATTAACATACACAATAATTATAGTGATATGACTTTCCTTTTGTTGAAAGAATAGTGTATTGTCTGCATTGATCTACTGATATTCCCTGCCCATTGTAGCTTTTCTAAACTTTTTAAACCAGGCTTGAGGACACTGCTTCAAGCCATATAGTGACTTCCTGAGCCTACATATCTTCCACAATATTTGAACTATACCAAATCCTGGTGGTATTTCCATATATATCTCATCCAGTACCTCACCGTGAAGAAATGCATTCTTCACATTGAGTCGGTGTAGCTTCTGCCCACCATTCACTATAAGAGAAACTGGTGTCCTCATTATGCTCATCTTTTATATTGGTGCAAAGGTTTCATTTTATTCAATGCCATATGTCTGGATATACTCTTTGAAGACCAGTCATGCTTTGTACCGCTACACCCATTTTTTTTGGAGTTTGCTTCACTGTGAAGATTCATTTTCACCCAACTAGCTTTTTCCTCGCTTATAGTGGCACTATCTCCCATGTTCATTTTTTATCAAGAGACCTAGCTTTTCATTCAAAGCCTCTTTCACTTGGGATCCTCCTTAAAAACATGGCAACACTTGGGTATAGAGACAATGTCCAAAGATACAATGAATGATCCTTGTAAAAATGATATGTTAGAATATGAAACAACGTTTGAAATATGTTGTTCCCACCCAAAACAACAAAAAGATGTTCTGCATTGCTGTGAGAGATCTATCTTAAAGTTGTGGGGTTAGGAGAAGAAAGAGGAGGATTCATATAATCTGAGAGTTCTGAATCAGAGGTGGATGGTGTAGGTGTCTCAAGAGTCAGGAAAGACCAGGCAAGGGACTAGCTGGAAAAAGTGGCACTAAGACATTTTTCTCTCATTTTGCTTCTTTCTTCATGTATATACCCTTAACTCACCTTTAGCCTCAATCTCACCACATTTGGATTCACTCTCCTTATTCTTAGGTTCCTTAATTGATTCATCCCACATCACAGATCAATGCATTGCTCCCACATGTACCACTCTCTCACCATTGTTACTCACCCCACCTTACCTCATATCTATAGTATCTGGTGAGTCACTAAGGGGATATGTCACCTCCTGAGTTCAAATTCTCTAAATGACACATCCACACTCATAAAAATTCTCTTCTCTATTGGGATCCAACATACATAACCATTCTAGTTAGCAGAATAACCTATGAACACACTTTTCACAGCCCTGGAATCTGGCTTCCCTACTGAAAGTATGTTATCCTACACTAAACATAGACATCCAAACACCTCCAATAAGATGATCTTGCTTTTTTCTCCTTTCAATATATGATAATAAGACTTCCAATCCAACATCCTCGATGACTGATGTTAATCAATTGAGCAACCATCAAAATTGTTTTCCCCATAGGTTTTGTAAGACATTCATTGCAATCATCATGCTTTAGAAAATATCTAGAACATGTTTATTCTTCCTCTTTGCCACTCTAGTTTTTGTTAGTGTTTATGGACATGTGGTCTGATGGTGTATCCTTTGGAATGATAAGTATTCCTCAAATATTTATTGGTATACTATGTTCTATTATCATACCTCAATACCTTCATTATAGCATCATACTTAGTCTAGATTGACTTGTGGAAGGCTTTAAAGAAAGAAAACATATTACCCTTATTTTTCATCAAATATAACCTAGTAACATGAGAAAAACAATCAATAAATGTTACAAAATATCGATAACCATTCATTAAAGTTGTAGAATAAGGTTGTCAAACATCAGAATGAATCAAGTAAAAAATACTATAACTTTTATTTCTAGAAATGATGAAAGAGCTCCTAGTAAGCTTGTCAAACTAACAAGTATCACAGATAATCTTTTGTTTATTTGTGTTTTATTACAAAGAAGGATGGAACATGCACAATAAACTAAAACAAGAGTGTCTCGTACATCTGTGATGTAGTAAAAACACATCCTCAAGACTCCTCCTAAAATCTCCTACTCCATCTCTCTCTGCAATGGATGTCAAAGCTGAGTTCATTTCCTCCTGATCTATCTATCAGAGTCAACTATGCCATGTTTTAGTTCCAAGTGTCCGACACGTTCCTTTCTCTTGGAAGATCACCATAGTAAAATTAAAATAAATAACATATTTTAGTTGAAGAGTAATGAAACTAATCGATAAAAGGTATAGTAGAAAAGGAGTATACAAAACATTGGAAATTCATATAATTAGAACCCCTCACTATACCATCTCCTTCTCCTGACAATCTCAATCATAAGGATCCAAGTTTAGATCACACCTGAATTCCTTCCTCTTCTTGACCTGATCTTGATCTACTTTACCCTCAGGATTGAGATCCTCCTAATCAACCATTATTTCTCTCCTTTCACTCTACATCCCCTAAGCAGAAGTCACACATCTCTCCCCATTCATTCCTCTATCTCACCTCCCCTATCGTTTCACAGTGTGGCTCCACTCCTTCCACTCATAACAAACTGAAAAAGACCACCTTTGCTTGAATCCCTCATGATGCAGTAGCGAAAACAACTTCCAGATCAAAGAGTACAGAGAACCTCGTGATATAGTCACAATCAAAGCTTGCTGGGAAGGCGATGATGTGAATGATCATGATCCCACAACTTTGTAACCGAACCCCGTGAGATAGTGACAATCAGAGATTACAAAGAAGGTGACGATGTGACTGAACCTGATGATGTGACTGAACCTTCTGATATAATTGCAATCAGAGCTAGCTGGTAAGACAAAGACGTGACCTATCAAGATTATGCACCTCCATCACTGTCATCCTATTTGTCAATAGTTTTAGGTATGACAACACTCCTAGAGAAGAATTGTTCTAGCTTTTATGCAAGCAAGAAGTGACTAAGAGAGATCTTGCGTGAGAGAAAGCAACAGGAGGCCTAGAGAGAGAGAGAGGAGGCGACTAGGGATCAAAACCTAGTCGAACATTCATAACAATGGCTTAAATAGGGTATTGCAAATTTTTACAAAAACAAAAAAAACACCTAAACTTTTACAAATGTTTTCTTACAAAAAAGACCCTAAATAAGGTCCAATTCTAAAAAATAAATAACAATCTTTGGACTTACAACCTTGTCTGCATAAGGCTTTCAAATAAACCCACCAAACATCTCAAAGTCATCCACGTCTGGTCTTATGCAATGCAAGATAGGATATATGATTATTTAGAAGAAGTAATTTGATATTATAACTTGATTATGAAAATCAAGATACCGAAGTATGAAGGGTATACAACAAAGTCTATAAACTAATGCAAAATAATTTCTTTTTATAAATTAGAAGTAAAATTTTATCATATTTAAATTTAATTTAAGTTTTAGTGCCAAGTGACAAAAAAGTTGTGCATAAGTATGCATATCTTGATGATGTGCTCATTTAAGGTCAATTTAAAGGCCAAGTTAAGTACGTAAAAGTAGACTCATTTTATAAGGGCATTGATCCTCACGAGATATATCCCCTTTTCTGTGTAATGAGTGGGGGCCTAAAGATAATGAAAAGAATCAGTACATTTGTATATATCTAAGGGTGAAATTTTTGTGTCTAATCCTAAATCAAAGGCTTACTAATGACCTTTATTTTCTTCCATTTATTTTGTTACATTTCATGTTTTTTTCTAAGTTGTAAATGTAATGTGTTATTCATTTTTATTTTATTTATGAGTTTTTATTTTGTAAAATTAAATTTGAGCTATATATGTTGGGTTAAAAAATGTCTTAAAGAGCCTAACAAAAATTATCCAAGCTAAAAAGAAAGCACAACCAACAAACCTAAAAAAGTGAATCTAAGTGAGAACAAAATAAAAGTAGTACACATTTAAACAAACAAAGAAACAAAATTCAGTAAAGAAATATGTAGCAACTCCTAGACCTAAGGTTGGCACATTGATCTACTAGGGTATCTGGATGTCATTAGTTAGTATTTCAGTACTTTAGGTTTCATTCTATCTTTGTGTTGAGGTTCATCATCAAATTTTCTATGGTTCATCCTTGCTCCATTGTCATGCAAGTTTTTTTTTTCATATAGTTCAAACATCCATAATCGACTGACTAAGATAGACTCCTAACTTTATTAAAAATAAAAACATATGTTTGTTATAACACACGGTGCCTTGCAAAACCATGTTCGTATTCAAAAAGAAAATAAGTAAAACACAATCAACACAAAACTCTACTTAGACCTAGCATTACGCTCCAAAACTATGCACCCCGTCTTATTGAGCTTGCTTATGGACTTTTTTATTTTAACACCTCTAGAAAAGACATGTCAATTTTATTTTTATGATTTAAGTAGTTGCCTCACTGAGCATGATGTTTTACGAAAGATAGCTGTTTGAAAACAACTAATTAGTCGTCCTAACATCTTATCTAACACAAGCCGCCCTAATATTTTAAACTAGTGAGTAATGACAATAATCACAACAAACCAATCATAACATACATAATCAAATATCACAATTGACCTAATACAAATATCTACTATGTGTGGGGTAAGTGCGGTAAGTCAAATAAAGGCCATTTATTTAAGTTGTGATATCTTTGTTATTTTAATATTCAAATTTATCAAGGAAATTATTTATTTAACTTTTTTAAACATTTTTTTAATTTTTATGATTTTTATTTTATTTTATGATAATATTAATTAAATGTCATATATATACTTTTGGGACATATATATATGTATTTACTTAGGTTAAAGCTTTACAAAATATCTCAAACCACTTAAGAAAGTAGCTAGGGATCTTATAAAATTACTTATACAAAATTTGGTAAGTTATATGCATTTTCTTATATTTAGGAATTTTTATTATTAAATTTTATTTTATTTTGGATTTTCAAAGCAATTTGTATGTTTTAGGTTAAATATTTTCAAAATCTTTTGGATTTATTTCTGAAAATTTCTATTAGTTTCAATTATGTTTTATGATTTTTTTATGATTTTTTTAAATTTTATTTATTTTTTCTTGTTATTTAAATTCTTAATATAATTTTTAACTAAAAATTCATAATAAATTTAATTGTTATCCAAATATTATAAAATTTTAGGGAAATGCTTTCAAAAAAAGTTTTTTATGAATTATTGGTTTTATTTATTTATTTATTTTTATTTTTAATCAAAATTATTTTATTTTAAGTTGTTTTTCTTTTATTAATTTATATATTCATTTTTTTAAAGTTTTGTTATTATTTGGAGTTCAAATACATAAGCTATGGGATTTTTAAGTTGAAAGGTTATATTTAAAAATATGAAAATTACAAATTTACCAATCCCTCTAAGGCAATGTTCAAATTATCATTTAACATATTAGTTTCAATTATAGGGTTAATTAGCTAAAATTTGAGATGATTTGAAGTTTAATTGATTAAATTATGGAAGTTTTAAGTAAATGAGGTATATATGTAATTTAAAAATTACATATTTACCATTCTTTACAAATTTATTATACAAGCTAACTTTTCTATGTCTTATTAGTTTAAGTGATCAATTATATAAGGTTTAGTGTTTTTTGAAATTTAGATTAGTAAATTTTAATGGTATTTATTATTTTAAAGGTAATTTTGTAATTTTGAATTGACAAATCTACCCTATATCAATTAAATATTCAACAATAAGTGTTTCAATCAGGTTTAACTTACTATTGTGATGATTAAGTCACTAGACTTAAAATGCTCAATAAATGAATTGTGAAATTTTAAAATGGAGAAATGTATAAAAGCAATTTGTAAATTACATATATACCCAACTATTTAATTCATGTGTTCAGGTTAACTTTCTTCCATATATACTTTTAAACAATTGACCAAATAGTACAAGTTTCATGGAATTCAAAAGTTAAATCATTGGTTTTAATGATTTTATTAATGTGAGGATGATTTTTTTAATTTCTAAATTTACAAATATTCCTATTGTTTATTAACTAATCTTTTATTGAAAGGAAATGTTGCCTTACACATTCCAATGAGCATTGCATATCATTATAATTTCTTTGATTTTATTCTTATAAATATTTTATTTAATTTTTTTATTATTTAATTTAATTTTTTTTATTTTTTTTATATTGTCCATTGAACTTCAAGTTCTCTTTGATTTCTAGCTTTTCTATCTTAAAAAGATTATGGATAATTCATATAAATACAACTAAGACTTCATGAAATTTTTATGATTTTATAATTTTTATTTCATATTTTTATTTAATTACATAAATTATATTAGTTTTCAAAGTTTAATTTTATTCCACTTGATTCGATTAACCTTATTTTTTTCTTGTCAACCCTATCCCTGACTTGTATTTAATTAAATTTCACTTAAGTTGAACCTTTAGCTACACCCTAAGTTAATAAACCTAAAATCTAACTAAATAAAAACTAAGCCAACCAAACTAAAATAAACATAAATATAAATAACTTCAAGTAAACTCTAAAATTGACCTATAAATCAACATTTATTAACAAAGACCCAAAAAATATTATTTACTATCCAAGTTATCGTCGTGATTGAAACCTCTTTTGAAAGTTACATGATGTTTATTGACACATATAAAGACCTTGCAATTAATTTCAAAAGTTGTATGATATAATTTCTACATAAAATCTTTTAGTTTAAATTTTCATGTATGAATTGTGCTTCATGCACAGTAAAATTATTTTTTTCTCCAAAGACAAATATGGTGATCAAAATTGCATTTAGTAAACTACATAGCTTTTGTATTCACATATGAGAAGCATGCAAACTAGTTTGGTGGTCAATAGCTATCATTTCCTACGTAAAATTTTGCACTTTGGATTTTCATGCATGAAAAATGATCTCATAAAACTTTTTTAATGAGCCATTATTCTTCAAAACAGACTTCACGAGTGTGTCTAGTTCATCAAAAGCTTATAAACTAATCCCTTCATGTCCAAATCCAACTTCATTTGGAGGCCCATTGAATTGGTAATAAATTGGACCATAACTTCGATAATAAATTAATAATTACAAATAATCAACTCAAAATGAACCCAAATTGAAACTAAACTTCAACCAAGCTAAATATGATCTTAAATACTTAATTTATTCATTAAAACCAACAAAAAGCTATAACTCAAAATCAACCAAAATTTTTTTCTCTTATAGGGTGGGTCCCTCACTTTGACCTCAATTTTCATAAATTGGGGATCACTTTAACCAAAACTACCACCAACATTGAGTTCTCCATATTTTTCTCCATTAAACAAACCAAGAAACTCTTGGCAGAAGATATGGTGTTGGCAACACCTCAACTCCACTCTAAGTGCCCATAGACGCCCCATCCCACCTTCTCCGAGTATTCCCAAACCGAGAAGGAAGCGCAAAGGTGCCTCTAAAGTGGCACCTAAATGCATCCTTCTCTTTTCTTCTAGGCATTCCAAGCCATGAATTGAACATTCTGGTGCCTCCCTCAAATCACTTATGCCCCTCCATCCAAAGACCTAGACGCCTCCCAACCGATGCTTCACTCTGACTTCTCTTTCTCAATTTCAAACTTTCAATCATTCTTGCTCTAGTTCTTACCATTAGAAACATAGGGTAAAGACACTTTTATGCCCATGATAACCAACAATCCATACTTTTGCACCACGTATCTCTCTACTACCTCATGAACTAAAACTAGGAATAAAGTGATCACAAGATAGAGTAATAAGGTGTTTAGCAAAGTAGAGTGAGTTATTAATTGAGATTATATACCTTGAATACATCCGATGAAGTCCAAAGAGAAAATTGAAAAAAATATATATATTAAAATTTTTAAATTTTAAATTTAATTTTTAGATTATTTTCCTCAAGAAGGTGATTATTCCTGAAGGGATGAAAATGCGCAGATTGCCCTTCTTATTAAAGTTCTATAATTCTTTTGAACTGACTTCTTTTTTTCTTATTTTTTATTTTCTTCTTATGATTAAAAAAATAAATAAATAGAGTGTAGATACTTAGAGATGGAACTATCTTGGAAGTAGATGAAATTAAGGTTTTATATGATTTTGATAGTATCATGAAAAATCATGATAAAAGTAATGGATGTATTGAAGTAAGAATAATATGGTAAAAAGCTTTCCATTTTGAGAGCTTGAGGTTGCTATTGCCATCTAGAGAAACATTGAGAAGTGAATGAGTTCTCTTGTGATTAGATGAGAAAGTAGAAAGCACTCAACAATAAAAGTCAAAAGGGTAGATAATTAATTTACAGTACAATGATGCCTATTCATAGGCACAAAGGATAAATATAAATGGAAGAAAATGAATAAAAAATGAATGTAGTTACGAGAAAATCATAGTTTATCTAACCAAATTTCATACTTGTACAATTTTATTTTTTATAGAAGTTGTTGTTGTTGATAAAAGTTTCTAATGCAGTAGCAATTTAATTGACCAAATTGGATTCAATAAATTCTTATAAGCAAAATTCAATTTATTTCAATGCATTTATGGACCATTTTGTATACATATGCAAGTGGGATTCATTTATGACTCATTGATCATCCAATTGAACTGAACAAAATATAACAAGTAGCTAATTCTTATGGAGATTGAAGTTAGTTAAGCTCATTTATCTTTATCCATTGTTAACCTTCTATTCAAGTTTGAACACATGTTCAACACTACATGGAGAAATTTGTTAGAAAGATAGTTGATATGATGAAAGAAGAAACGACCATCATTTTAGCTTAGGTAAAGTTAACTTATAAACCTCAATTATTTTTTCTACATTTTTAAATAACTCTTTTGTATTAACCTCACACATTATTTATTTAAAATAGATCAAAAAATGAGCACAACACCCGTGTTTAGGAAGGCAAGGAGTACATACATTGGGCTTCTGACTTGGCCTTGAGTCTCGGAGCTGGATTTCCATGGATGATGTGCAAGCAGTAGGATGCTCCTATTTCTATGGTAAGCTAAAGTTTTAATCACTCTATTCATAAAATGATTAGTTTAGTTTTACACAAGACTATTCTTTTTTCTGATATATTTGAATAAAAAAATATTTTCAAATTTAATATCTAGAAAAATATGGACAATATTAATATCTTGAGTTTTCATTAAATAATAGTGTGGGATCTCAAATCTATATGCTTGATTTAACTTTTACAGAACCATTCCAATAATAGAACTCACATCACAGATTATCAAGAAATAAAGATTTAACATTATTATTTTGCTTTTAAATACATTGTGTAGATCAATGCTTGCAATGGATGAAACTGTGGTGACACTTGGGAAAGACCTTACTATCCAACCAAGCCTCTTGTTTGGGCTGAGAACTGGACAACACAGTGAGTTTTAACTTTCTACACTGAAATTCTTTCAGTTACTAAGAATCCTTGTGGCACAATTAGTGCAAAATTCTAATATTCTCTTTTAATTGGGTCATTTTTGTAAACAAAATAGGTATAAGGTGTTTGGGGACCCACCATCACAAAGAGCAACTGAGGATCTTTCTTACTCTGTTGCTCGCTTCTTTTCAAGGAATGGAACCCTTGCAAACTAATATGTGGTAGAATACAAAGACTCACTCCTTTAAACTAAAAAATGAAAAAAATATATACATGAGATGCAATTCAGGTGCTTAATTCGGGTTTCAGTACCACAGAGGAACCAACTTTGCGAGGACTGGTTCTTCTTTTTTCTCGACTCGATATTATGATGAAGCACCTATTGATGAATATGGTGGAAAACTAATTGGTGCAAATGTTGATTTCTAATTTGTCTCTCCTCTTCTTATAAGTTGGGCAAATATTTGAAGGATTATCAAAGCAGCCCAAATGTGGACAGCTCAAGGACTTGCACCAAGCTCTACTCTAGGGCACTTATAGTTTCCAACCATTGGGAAAAGGCCTTGAGGTAAATTAAATATATATAGAAATGTTTCTTGTAAAATGATAGCAGTATTTTAAATGAAACAGAACTTATGATAAGATATACTTACCCAACACATGCTAGATTGTATGAGATTATGAATCAGAAAGAGTGTGGTGTTTTCCTTACAAACACTGTCAGCACTTAAAAGTTGAGGAGTTGCCCGTTGGAAGTTGTCAGTCACAGGAATCGAAATCTCATCGCTCGCTTCGGAAAGACATTTAATATATATATATATATATAT
>JXCR01148676.1:77089-90456 GCA_002079205.1 Phalaenopsis hybrid cultivar | reverse complement strand
ATATATATATAATTCAAAGAATTGAAATTTTTGGAGTAGATGATAACATAGCTACCATACACCAAGTTATGATTTTATTGAACCTCTAAAGCTCTTAATGGGTGATTTTAAAACAAAATATGACAAGTTCAATTTGCCCTTCAAAATATTCAGGAAATTTCAAAGTGCCCGGGGCATGACCCTAGACCGCTTTGAAGATTTCTTGGAACATTTCAAGTTCACTTTGAACTTATCATATTGTAGTCAGGCTAGCCTACACACACCTTCTCACATACCTCAAAACTAAAGACCCATTTATTTGGTCTCTTGACTCTTATTAGAATGCTCGTATGGATGGACCTAAACCCTAGTTCTTGTCTAAAAGGGTTAGGACCAGCATATTGAACATCCAAAATGAGTCCTCATATGGATCCTATTGGTTTGGCATGACTTCATGGCTTACTTGCCTACCTATTCTAGCCTAAAATCACCAAAATACCAAAATACCCCTACAACCCTAATTTTTACCAAAAATCCCAAAATATCCAAATTTTTCCAAAAGTCATCTCAAATCACTCACCCCTACTTAAATTAACAAAAAATCACCAAAATCACCAAATTTCCAAAATACCCCCAAACTTGTCAAAAATTACCAAAATGCCTCTAATGACCCAGAAATTCCAAAAATCTCAAAAATTCCCAAAAATTTCAAAATCATCCCAAATATTCCCAATTTAAATTTTTAATCATCACATTGACCCAATTTGACCAAAAGCCCCAAATTGTCTTTAAAGGCTCAATTTCCCCTAAATTAGCCCCATCCTTGACCCAATTGACCTCAATCTTGCCCAATTTCAATTTCAAATCAAAATTCAGAATCCCCAACCCCAATATTAACAAAATAAAAGCTTAATTTGACCCAATTAAAAGCTCAATTTCACTCAAATCAGAAAGTCCCAATTTTAACCATATGTCCAAATTCCCTAAATAGATCTTCCAATTCAATTCAAAACCACTTTGAATCTTTCCTAAAATCTTAATGAAATCTTCCTACATTAAATTGAACATTTGGTTGGCCCAAATTTTGACCCAATTCAATCCAATTCAAGCCCACTATACTTAAATCCCAAAAGCCTAATTTTAATCAAAAAGCCCACATGACATTTTATTCAACTTTTCTCCTCATCACATATCTCATCAAAATCATCTCATAAGTCCTAAATCCAAATCAAACCGTTCCAAATTAAGCATCATGACAAACTTCACCAAAAATACTAAATAAATCCAAAACCCCCTTTCATGCAAAAGAACCAAGCCACATGCAATCCATGAAGCCACTCTCAAGCCATAGGTGAGCCATGAGAGCCATGACACATCACCATGCTATTAATGGCAAGGGGAAAAACCACTTTCAAATATCCTTAGGAGCCTTTTTAACCCACTTCATGAAACACCCAAACCTCATGCTTATGACAAAGCACTTGGATAGGGACCTCATCATGTTGATTATGCTAAATCATTTGATTTCTCTTAGCATCCAAACCTTCCTTGGTGAGTGAAACCAACCCCAAACCATGAGTTGACCCAATTTGACCCAAAATAGATCTTCCTCCATTCCATTTCAATTAAATGCCTTTACACATGACCAACCTCAATTGACTTCACCAAAGCCAAGCCCTGACCTCTCTGAGTCAGATGGTGACCCCTCCTTGGCAGGTCCCCGGAAAGTCCAAGTCCAAATGCTTTACCTAGCACAAAACTCAAAATTAAACCCATCTAAGCTCCCTCATTCCAATTGGACACTTGCACTCTTCTTCACTCCACCTAAGCAAGTTTTTCCACCCACCAATTGCTCCTGATGGCCTCTCCTCCCCCCTCTATTTAAATTCACCCTCCACGGCCAGGGGGGAGAGCTTGAAATTCTATGGGGAGATTCTGCGAAATTGTTCCTAGAGCTTCTCCAAGATCTCTTGAGTGCAATGCAACCATTATCCAGCTCTCTTCCCCACTGATCAAGCCAATTTCTCAATCCTAATTTGATCTTGAAATAGGATACCCCTCAAAACTCCACCAAATCCAAATTAGTTGCGCCCACACCATCCCCTAAGTGAGAGAAGATGATCCCTCACAAAAGCCCCATTACCAGACCACCCTAGCATTAACTTTGATCGAACCCCTAAATCGGCCTTGGTTAATTACATACCAAGGCATTTCACCACAGCTTAAGGCTTCATCTAGGAGCTCTTTCGACTCAAGGCAAGCTTTTGGAAGCACCAAATCGAGGCCACACCTCTTGGTAAAAGGTATTCGACTCTCCCCTTAAACCGAGCTTCATTTGATTCTCTATACTTATAGACTTGATTTAAGACTTGATCAACTGTATGGATATGTTCCTCTAGTCAAGATGAGTCTATAGGAACAAACCACACTTAATTTGGTTGAGTATCGAGAGAGATCTTAAGGTTTGAAGGTGGATGGCTCTTGGGTTGAATCAGTTGGGGACGATGATGGAGGACCATCCGATCGAGCGTGTATCAAATGGAGGGCTCTGATTACGCCGGACGGGAACATGGTGCGTAAAAGGTGGGCTGACTCAGATGGTGGTGCCCAATCCCACGGCGATACACGTCTGTTCGACGCGTACGAGGATGAGTTGGATAAGTAGATAAATAAGGCTTTATTTTATTTATTTAATAGCTAGAAATTCAAAAATCTATATCTTTGTGTAGAAAAATCACAAAAATAAAATAAAAACATCCTCTTGCTCAATGAACAAAGCAGAATAATGTGGAAATAATTTAAAATTTATTTGATGCATGTGTAATTTTTAATTAATTTAATATAGTATTTATTATTTTGATTCTCCACTCGCCTAGGCATTTCACCATGGCATGAGAACATAGGGCTTTTGACATCTCTGTTGTAAGGTATCTCCCTTGATTTTTTTAAGGTCAGGGGGCATCTCTAACTAAAGTTATCTAATTTTTGAGTTAATGATCCCTGTTTTGGTATAAAAATTATAATAAACAAAATATTGATTAGAAAAATACAAAATTTACTTTGGTAGGTTCACTATGGTCAGAGAACCTAGGAAAAATATAAACTTGGTTTAACTCATTAAAAATAATCTTATTTATCACCAACTCTTAAAAATGAATAAAAATTAATTTGGAATAATTATAAATGTAAATGACATAAAAAATCATTCTCCACTATAGTTTAATGTCAAAGGAGTTCCCCATAAAAAAAGTTAATTCAATTAGAGTTAATTTGACCACTAAAATGGATTAATCAAGTTAAATAACATTTTGGATACTAAAATAATTATAATAATTAAAATAGAACTAAAAAAACTTTCCAAATTAGTTTTGGGAACTCCTTATAACAATAGGAACCTAAGAAAAATAAAATTTAAATTAAAATAAATACTTCATTTTTTGAGCCAATTTTAAGCTTGTTTCGATTCCTGCAAAATTGTGTGAGGTAATATAAAATTTTATGCTCATAGGAGATAATGTGATTTTTTGAATAAGCTAGAGATGCTTATAGGATATAATGTGATTTATTGCAAAAATTGAGAAAAATTGAGATGCTTTTTTTCAAAAGCATGTGAGCATGTTTCGTTCCTCCACCAGAAAAATCACATTTTTGGGCCAATTTTAAGCATCTGAATTTTAACCTAATATTTTTGAACCAATGAGTGAGGTAATATAAAATATTCAAGTCATTTAAGTTTAATTTAATGAATTATGAGGTGTTATGGCCTTGGGGGAAAAAGGGTAATTTTGGAATTTAAACCTTAATTAATATTTAGGCCTAATCAAAGGCTAAATGGGTAATAAATGATTTTAATTGACATGTTTTGATGATTGTAACATAAAAGGGATAAGTGGTAGCAACCAATCTTATTTTGGTCTTACAAAGGATAAATGTGTAATTTTTCAAAATTAATGAAATTCTGAAGAATGATTAAGTGAGAAGATATTAAGGTGAGGGGTTTGACTTTGGAAGAACATAACTCGCTAATTTTAAACTTCAATTAATGGTGTATGATTCATGATAATGATTAAGAACATAGAAATATTTTTCTTAAAATTTCAAATCCACCCATTAAGCTTTAAGGGTTTAGTAGTGAATTAGGCCTAATCAAATTTTGTCTAATGAGGTTTAGAAAATAACCTATGATTAATTTTAAACCTTTTAAAACACTACAAGCCCATCTTTAAAAGATTAAACTGACAAAGTTCCTTAGTTAAGCCAAATTGACCCTAAGAGCCTTTATCTATTTAATTTGTAAATGAGACATCAAGTGATAATTACCCCACTTGAAGGGATAATCAAAACATTAAAAGTTCGCTGAGCATAAGGGTATGAACTGGATGAACCATATAGCAAACATAATAAGATCAAATATAACTCGAGATGATTCAAAGGACTATGAAATGTCCAGGGTACTATCCAGGGCCTCTTTATGATCCTCTGGAAATCTTGAAGGACATCTGAACTTATTATGATTTGCTTAATGAAATCATCCTCAAAATTTGGACCCACCAAGACATGATATAGGTTCTGGTAGACACACCTTAAATTTTATTCTCTATCTTTACTATAAGCATGTTTCGATTCCTGCAAAATCATATATATATATATATATATATATATATATATATATATATATATATATATATATATATATATATATATATATATANATATATATATATATATATATATATATATGTCTTGCAAGTATTGAACTTTAAGGTGGAGGAATGAGAGGAATCGACAGGTACGCTTTTAAGTTATTGCATTGCAATTTACTTTCACCTATTGTTTCTTTTTCGTGAACTTGAATGTTAAACAACGATATCACCCTGCATGATAAAACCAATACCTTTAGGATATCCACCTAACTGAAACCAAAACTAAAATCAAACAAGATAAAATTCACCGCCACAACATTCAAAATATAAGACAACTCAAAATTTAATCACAAAAAAAAATAAAACGAAAATTGCAACTAAATTAAAATGTCTCTATCGGATGATCGGGAATCCCTCGGAGGAGGTAACCTATTGTTGATATTGAGATTTCCCACGGTCTAAATGAAAGTATGAAACTCATTGAGTTTAGTTTAGTAAATTCACTTGGACTAAGTGAATCATAAAGAAAATAGTGGCGTCGGACCGAGGGAACCGTGAGATCCAAACAGGTGTCACTCTAATCAACTTTAACATCCCTCATAATATTTGAATAACAATAACCTTAGGGAACACTTGATTTGACATTATAACTTGACACATTAGAAAACCTAAACTCGATATGATAAGGAGCTTGGAACTAACATCGTGGCAGAACGACAATCTTCAATAGCAAAACATGTCTACACTAACTAAACTAGTCCTTAGAATTAAACAACAATCAATAGGACTTTGTGGTTGTTTGCTTATGAAACATAAATCCTCAACTTATCTTTACACCTTTGTATGGTTTTGCTATACAATATAAACCCTAACTCGTCTTAGGATTCTGAGGTTGTCGTTTGTCACGACTTAAATCCTTACATCTTTCAGGCTATTTGTGTGATTGTTTCACATGAATATAAGCCCTCATTAATAAAATTGGTAGAATTAAATATTGAATAATTCTATTCTACAAAATTGAAGCCAAACAATAAGACAATTTGGGAAGTCATCAAGGTTCTCTCTAGGATCTATAACATCCCCTAGTGATTTTTCCTTTGGATTCCAAAATAAAATGTTCTAAATTTGAGTCATTCCCCTTTCACACCTCTTTGTCTGATCTCATTGAAACTCCTATTCCTTGGAACTTCTTGAAGATAGTATCCCCTGATTTTTATCAAGTTTTCGTAGGTGACCTCGGTTACCTAGGATGTAATTAACTATAGAGGTTTTCTCTTATAGGAATCTTTTCGAACCCAACTTAATATAAACCATATTTAATTTTTCATATTAAATAGGAGAACTTTTCGGCTTATAAAAAATGGTTTCATGGACTTAAACAGATGTCATATAATCTTTAGTTTATTTATTTTAGCCTTACCAGTAAGTAGTGTGTTTATCCTTTGGGATGGATACATCACTTGCAGTAATAGGCTCGTTTATTTAAGCTACTAGGATATGAGATCGGTCCGGTCTTGTATTATAAAAAACCAAAATACTATTTTTTACAAATTATATATATATTAAATTAAATTAAAATGGATGTTACCGACAACTTCACAACTCCTCAACTTTTTGGTGCTGACACTTGCCCTTGGGGCTCCTCACCCTATAATTCTTCAAGCAAAATTCAAATGGCCTTGAAAATTTTAAGTATCTTATCCATGTATTAATTAAAATATCAGGGAGAAAGGTAAGATTTTTCAAAATTTGATTTAATTTAAAATAATTATTTTAACCCAAAAATATGATTTTTCAATGTTAATTTATTTAATTAATGAAAATGAAGTTTTAAATTATAGGAAGTTTTCCTAGGTCAGAAGAATACTTAGACAAAATTTCATGATTTTTTAAATAATATTATGATTATTATAATTATTTAAAGGTCATTTTTAATGATTATTTAAATAAAAAAATATGTTTTTATCTTCAAAAATCACTTTTAAATTTTTATTAAACCCTCATCAGGCTAAGAAACTCAAAGGAACAAAATTTATATTTTTATGATTTATAGTTAATTTATTATAATTATTTTAGTGAGAAAATAAAGAAAATACATTTTAGGCCTTTAAAAAAAAATATTTTAAATTTAGAAAAATCAGGAAAAATACTTTAAGGGGTGCCAAGTGATCAGTGAATAATTGCACATATTTTGAGCTATTCTTTTTATTTTTGAAAACTGTGATTATTCTAATTATTTTTAATCCAAAATATACTTTAAAAATAAAATATTTTCACAAAAATAGCTTTTATTTTTATTAAAAGCCCTTGATTACAAGGAACTCATAAAACTATTTTTCATAACTTTTCTAAGCTTATTTAATTTAATATAATTTTTTTTGTGCAAAAATACTATTTTACTTACAAAAGTGAGTTGAAATGATTTTTATGAACAACGTAGAATTGATTTTGTAAATTTTTTATTTATATTTAATTTAAATAAATTAATACAAGTTAAAATATTTAATTAATAAAAGAAATATACAAAATTATCAAATCATCACATTATTTTTCATAAGCTCCCCTGACCATAGGAAGCCTAACAAAATTGATCCCATAATTTTCTGAGGGATATTTTAATTTATATGATTAAATAAAGCCAAGATGACCACTTATGCTTGAAAATTAGGGTCAGAAGCATGGAGGTGTTCTCCAACCTTGGAAAAATCAGAAGAAGTGCCAACCATAAAAATTTCAAGCTATATTGATTAGTATTTAACCATAATGAATTAAAATACCTCAGGGAGTATTTAATTAATTACAAATCATATACTTGGCAAATAATTTTATTTTTGGTCCACATTATTTTCCTCTGTTCACTGAGCAAGGGGGTAATTTTCTTTTATTTTTATGATTTTTCTATAGAAAGATATGAAATTTTGAAGATCAGACACTCAAATAAATCCCAAAAATCCATATTTTTCTACTAAAACATGCGGCGCCACCTCATCCTATGAATGCTCCGGGTCCACACGCGGCGTTTTATCATTTGACGCCACCATCCACCTTTGCTGCCATGCGGCCTGTCTTTCGCTCCATCTGCTGGTCCAACACGATCAGTCGTTAATGGAATAAACGTGCGAACAGACGACATCTGTTCATTGTCCTCAAATGACCTAACCCGTGAGCCGTTCATACTAAAACCTTAAGATTTTTGTCTAGACTCAACCAAATCATGTGGGGTTTGTCTCTAAACCTTCATTTACTCGAAACAGACACATCTATATGACTTATACAGTATAAAATACAGTAAATACATATGGAGAATCAAAATAGGCTTGAGTTAGTGTTAGAGCTTAATACCTTTATCTGAGAGAGGAGCCCTTAATCAGATGGTTGTGGTAGCTTTGATTGGGTCCAAAAAACCTCCAAATGAAGCCTCGGGACCTGGTGAATTATCTAGCTATGTTTTTGACCAAGCTCGATTTCAGGTGTTGAACAAAGTCTATGCTAGGGGCTCTCTGTGAAGGGGCCTCTATGGGGAATCAACTCCTCTCACTGTGAGGATGGTGCGTGCACATTTAATTGGAGTTCGGTGGACTGTGGAAGTGTGGGGAGATCTATCCTAGTTTTAGGACAAATTTTAAACTCAAAATTGAGCTCTTACAGTGGGAACCCGAGGGGAAAAATGGTTGTAATGGGCTTAGGAGTTCTTGGAGAGTGTCTGAGAGCAATTGAGCAGAGTCTCCCCAAGGAAATTTGATCTCTCTCCCTTTTGGCCATGGGAGAGGGGTTTAAAAATGGCTTGTGGTGGCTGTTAGGGCCAATTAGTGGGTGCTAAATGATGCTTATGTGGAGGGTTTCAAAGTGCTGAAGCCAATTGGAAATGGCCAGCTAAGATGGGTGAGTTTGGGTTTGAATTTAGGCATGTAGGCTCTTGGTTTTGGATGCTCTGGCGATTAGGGCGGCTGGCCATGGCAGGGGAGGTGCTCAGGTGGCTCAGGAACCTCAGGGGAATTTGTCACAACAATGAATTTCGGCTGGTGATGGGTTTTGGGAAAAATATCTTTGGCCTAAGAAATTTAGGAAACAAATCCCTTGATTTAGTGGACCATTGGTCCATGGCTCACCTAGGGTGGGCTAAGTGGGTCTAGCCTGGTCACTAAGGTCCATCTAGTTGCTGTGGTGTCATTAATTTGGTCATTTTGGCATGGTTAAGTCAATTTTGGTGCATGGGATCAATTTGAGTCAAATTGGCTTGAGGTTGGGTTTAGGTTAGGCTAGCCATGAAATTGAGCCTAATTGATTAATCAATTTGGTTTGGATGATTGTCACAAGGAGTTTAGAAATGTTTTGAAGTGACTTTGATTTGATTTGGAGGTTCAATTTGATGAATTTTGGGCATGTGATCAATTTTGAGGATCTTGGGTTAGACTTGAGTTTAGGTTGGGCTAGAGTTGGGTTAAGTCCAAATTGATGGTTGAAAATGGTCTAGGGGAATATCATGAAGAGTTCTCAACATCAATTGGGTGTCAATTTTGAGGTTTGGGCATTCAATTGGGTGACATTTGCGCACATGATTAATTGGGCTTTTGGACTTAGGTTGAAATTAAGTAAAATTGAAGCTTGATCAAGGCCAATTTAAGGTTCAATTTGATGTGTGGGAACATTTTAAAGAGTTTATAATGCACAATTGAGGCAATTGGATAGATTTGGGTGTTCAATTTAGTGGGATTTTGATCTTGGGACAAATTGGGGCTTTTGATTTAGGTTAAAATTGGACTCAAATGTTGGTCAAATGGACTTAGATTTGGATTGAATTGAGTTTAATCATGATGAATTTGAATTTAGAATTGAAATTTGGGGGAATTGGGTCAAACTGATGGACATTTGAGGTGAATTTGGAGAAATTGGGCATTTAAGGGCAATTTGGGGGTTTTGGTCAAAATGGTCAAATTAGTCAAATTGAAGGGTTTAAATTGGTTTTGGAGACATTTGAAATGATTTTTGGAGGTTTTGGGAAAGTTTGGGCTACCAAGGGAACTTTTGTAATTTTGGCAAATTTGGGGGTATTTTTGGTAATTTTTAAAATTTGTGATGTTTGGGGCAATTTGGGGGGGCCAAAGGCTAAGTTAGATATTTTTGTGAAATTGGGTTGCCAACCACCCTATATGAGCCATGGACAAATGGAATCCCTATTTGGGTCCTCTATGTACCGATCTTAGCTAAACCCTAGCCTAGGGCTATTAGGTCTAGCGGACCATCTACTTGAGTCTCCCAAAGATCAATGGATCAAAGTCAAAAAAATTTTAGGTTTAGGGTTGTGAGTGAAAGTGAGTGCAAGTCAGTGAACTAGTTCTGGACCAACACCCAGGGTCAACCTTATGGCGATTCCCCTTGAGCTTCCTCATATTAACCCCACCTACTAAGTGCTAGAGGTTAGGATCAATATGTGGAACCTCAAGTTGAGCAAAGAATGGTTTAGAGTTTCTAATGGTGAGGGTTCATTTTCTAGTCCTCTAGGAATAGTCAACAGGAAAGTTTTATGGCTATACCCTAGGCTACTAAAGAGGAAAGACTAAACCTCACAACAAACTCCAATGACAATATAAACACAATGGTAAACTTCGGCATTGTACATTATTTCCTGCCCCACAATTCTATCAACATCCTCCCAGATTGTAGAACTGTGGTTTCTAATACTCAGAGGGTAAGCCTTAGTAGCACTTATTTATAAAAACATGGAATGCAAGCTATAATTTATATAGATTAATTTCTATAATTGCTTTCTTCTATTAAACAAGTTTTTCAGATAAATGCTCAGCACAACTCGAGGAGCTTTACTCCAGCTGTGGAGCTCAAGAGGAAGAGAAAATGGAAAATGTATAAAGATCATATACCAATATATGAGGATCAAGGAATTGTTCGTAACCATGAACCATTAGAATTTATGAACATGACCAAGGATACCACTGATTATCTGTGGTGTACCACAACGTTTTATTCCATGCTCATTAATGAATGATTATTTTCTTAATTAATGTTAATAAAATAAAGTTTCCCCTATGAAGCTAACCAGCTTTTCTCTCATTGGTTGTTTATGATGTTAGGTTTAACATCGAAGAAGGAGACTTGCCCAAAAAACATGATATTTGTACAGTGCTCCAAGTGGTAAGCCTTGGCCATGTATGCATGCATTTATTAATGGAAAGTACATCGATAATTCTTTCAAATATTCGACATTCTCAAACTAAATTTCTGTAAATTTAACTATTCTTATGAATTTCAAAGGTCACTAATGATTCAGCTAAGAAAAGTTTTTTTTTCCTTCAAGAAGTGCACATGGAAGCAAAATTGAAATAAGTATTGTTCTTCAAAAGCCCATAAAGTTGTGTGCTGTAATAAATGACATCACTCTTATGACATTGACTGTTGGTTTTCCTGTATGCAAAAATCTAAAATTTTCATTGCCTAAGGTGCTTTTTTATCCATCTTGTGACTAATGGGTAGCTACTCTTAATTTTTCAAAGAATACTGGCCCTTATCTTGAGCACAGGATTGCTGGAGTTCATACAGTAGCCATCCAAGGTTTTAACATAGGAACCCTGGATCTCATTAACAATGGATGGGGACATAAGGTAAAGATCAAGTCATTTATGGTAGCACAACTTAACATAGTTGACTCCCCCACCAATTAAATCTAAGAATTTTGAATTCAACAGGTTAGTCTTCTGGGAGAGAAGCTCCAGATTTATAGCTATGAAGGTTTCTCTAGATTAAATGAACTCAAATTGTGGGCAACACACATATTGTATGGTACAAGGTAAGCGTGACGATATGATACACAAATAGTAGTGGCTAACAAGGCTAATTAACCTCTTTTTTCCAATGGCTATAGAGATACTTCGATACTCCCCCAGGCGATGAACCCATTGCCCTTGACATGAGCACCATGACCAAAGGCCTTGCATGGGTTAATGAAAAATGTTTTGGTAGATACTCGGTTTCTAACATCTCCCCTCTAGGCTCAGCCACACAAACAGTGTAAGTGATGTTTGTATTTCTTTACACCATTTCAATTTTCAATATTCCAATTCTATCTAATGTTTCTCTACATTTCAGCTACCATGTACCTTCTGAATTGTTGAAGTCAAATGGTAACCTACTGGTTTTCTTTTAAGGAATCTGAAGGAAGCACGAATGGCATTCAAATATTGACTGTAAAGAGGGATGATATATGTCTCTGAGTACCACCCAACAGTCATTCGATCTTTGTCAAAGGGGAAAGAGAAGATCCTCCCTATTGTTGAGGATGTGAAATCAAATGCACAACTCACCTACCCCCACGAAAAGGTTATAAAATATGTCAGTTTTGCCAGTTTTGGCAACCGCGCTAGAATCTACGGGAACTACACCATTGGGAACTATCATGCACCAAAAACCCTCTCCATTGTTGAGAAGGTAATAATGCATATACCACATGACAATACTCATTCGTCAAGCAATTTCAGTTTTGTTATATATCCTAACATGGGAAACTTTCTCTATTACATGCAGGCTTGTTTGAGCAAGACTTCCTGTGTGCTTTCGCTGAAAGGTGAGGACTATCAATCAGTTGGAGGATGCCTGTAAATGTTGGCCACGCTTGCAGTTCAGGTCTTGTGTACCCTAAAGTAGATCAACTTGGTATTTTAATGATATTTTCATTTTGTTAGAGAACTTGAAAATTTTTTTTGATTCAAAGTGCACGAAATATGATGGTGATTGAATCTGTTTTATCAACACTTGTATACTGGGAAATAATATTGATAGGAATAGTTGCAATTCACCTTAAACAGATTTTCTAAACTGCTGGAGATATTTATTTAATTTGATATAAAAGGAAATTAAAAAAAAAACATCAAAATTCTAAACTAGTTGTTACCTCTTGGTTATAAATCTCAAGCGTATAATACGACTGTTATTTAAATTCTAAAGTAAATTAAAAAAAAATAGAAGTCAATTGAAAATTGAGTGAGTTTAGACTCAAAAGTGGATAAGTCAAAAGTACTGAAAATAGATTGATTGAGGAGCTGGTGAAGAGTTGTAGAAGCTTTTTACTAGGGCAAACTTTTGATAGTATATTTATATAAAAATATTTATTAAAAGGATAAATGTTGGCTACTACATGCATATAGATGCCATTGACATAAACTTGATGGATGATTATAGCTTTTAAAAGCAAAGACATATTGTACAAATCCAAGCAATATTTGCTTATTCATACTGATATTGTAATTTATCTCAATATACTCAATTTTTAAAAAAATGAAAAGAATGATAAGCGCACATTTTATTTAATTATATTTACATAAATGAATCCCACAAAAAATATCTGTGCAAAATAAACATCTAAGCTTGTTTATACTCCAAATAATTCATAGTTTCTATTATTCAACCACAACATAGACATCACCTTAAAAAGCACAAATGATTTCAGCCAAGATCATCCAACTAAAATTTTGAAATTATTCAAATACCATTTGTATTTTCTCAAATTTTCATTTTATAATTATAAGCACAATTAAAATTCAAATTACTTTAAAATTTTATGAAACTCATTAGAAAAACTCAAAGAGTTGCTCTGATATTTTCATAAAAATTTGGAATTAAATTAATATTATCTTAATTTTGATGATTTATTTATCACTAGAAAATAAAGCAAAATTTTAATATTTATATTTGGTTTAAGCATTCATAGGGTTTTATTAAACTTTATTATATATA
>JXCR01148676.1:23360-76867 GCA_002079205.1 Phalaenopsis hybrid cultivar | reverse complement strand
TATATATATATATATATATTATTTGTAATGATTTTTCTATTTTTGATAAATGATGTTAATTATCTAATAATTTTTTTACCTATCTATAAGTAGGCTTTAAAATTATATCCCTCTTTATTTGATAAGTTTGTAGCTTATTTATATATAATTTAATTTATTAAATTGTATAGCACCCTTATAGTTTTGAATATATACTCCATAGATTTTATTAATTAACCATACAAATTTCAATGCTTTCTTTTTCACCCCTATGCTTGAAAAAAAATGAAATCACTATCATTTAATTTATTTATTTTCTTAGCACATGCCATGGATTTGAATTTTATTTAATAGCTTGTTTTAATCTTCTTATATTATAATTGATTTTTATAGTCTATAATCAGGAGATGAACATTGCTTTAAATGTTTTTATATCATAATTGATTGTTGCTCACATTTTTCTTGGGATCAGCAAATTAGAAGAAATTCTTTATTCCATATTTTAATTGCCTTGAGGATTAAATGTGTTCAACTAAGGTTCATGCCATTGTTAATGTCTTTCTCTTTGCATGTGATTTTATGCAATATGAGTTGAACAACCTAATATTAATAGTTTGGGGCATTTACATACATACCACCTCAAAATTTGATTTATTTACATGTCGAACGCTTAAACTTCACTTTTTATATCTCATCAAATATGCCACCATTTTAACTTTGAGAAGTGAGATGCACCTTTTCAATGGTATAGTGGCATTTATGTAAAAAGTGGAAGTTTAGGTGTTAGATATGTAAATACATAAAAATTGTGGTATGATTGTAAATCTTTCCCAATATTATTTATAAATTACATAATCTCTTAACTACAATTGTATTCCTCTTATGGCTTTTAATGACATATTTGTTTGCTTGGAATATAACATGATGACTTATTAAATTGTCATTTAATTTGATATAATTGCAAATTATAATTATTTTATCCAATAATCATTTTCTAGTTTTTTTTTTTTTTTGGTGCTATAGATTTATATTTTTTCTTTCATTTGCTCTTTTATTTCATTTAATTTCAATCACTCTTTAGCTCTATTCTTTCATTATGAATTAATTATATAGTTAATTTAATTTTAGCCCTCATTTCGTAGATGAAGTATTTTTACTAAGTAAAAAGGCATAAAATTTCCTATTTTAATGGCTTTGCTTTTCAACCATAAAAATCATCCTAATTTTTTTTGTGAACTAAAGGCTTGTAATTTTTATTTTTATATTTATTTTATTTTTAAAAACATGCTAATATATTCTTTACATATTTTTATATTTTATTTTCAAAAATAAATAATTATTTTCTTAAAAATATTCAAAACAACTTTAAATAAAAAAAATCTCACTTTAATCAAATAGCAAGAATATTTTTTACATGAAATAAGAAAATAAACAGAATAATATAAAAATAAAAATAAAAAATAGAGATCCCAAACAGCCTCTAGAATTTTAATAAAACTTGGAAAATGATTATTAAATAAAAATAGAGTATCTGTGAAAATGTAATCCATACAATTTATAGTTTGGATCCATACATGCCCAAGAAAAGAGGAAAAATTATTTCATACGGACGGACACCGCATGGATCTTGCGGTGTCTGATCCTGATCGTAAATCAAGTGATCTACGGTCAGGATATATTTCAGTGGGCTTCACCTAAATTTTTTTTTTTAAAAAAAACTAAAATATGTCCTGACCGTAGATCACCGTGATCTACGATCAGGATCCGACACCGCATGCAGAATAGCCAAAAATAACAATAATCGAGTTTCAAACAAAAATAACTCATATTCCCTCACTCGAGCCACTTCTTGCTCTAGGAGTTCATAGGTGCTTGCTCAAGCATCTTAAGTACGTAGAAAAAGTCTCCTGCTTGAACCACCCTCTGCATTGGGAGCTCATAGAGCTTGCTCAAGCTTTCCTCAAGCATGGAAGGTCCACACAAATGAAGAAAATTTATTGGCTTCCCTCCATCTTCTTTGATTTAGGTCACTTAACCTCTTCTTTCTTCGTTGCATATATCTTCTCTCCCTCATTGTCTATTGCAGAAGCACAAGAGAGCCTTATTTTTGAGTTGCATGGCTACTCAAGTTGCACAATTTACCTGTGAGAGCGTTGCTCAGAAGTTCAAGCTTCTCTTGCATGTCTTACTTCTTTTATCCTTTGCACAAGAGGCACACACATCTCTCGCACATGGCATCGTCTCTCTCCCTTGCCCTTCTTGTCTCTCACTTTCTCTTCCTCTCTCTCACTATTGTCTTACCCTTTCTATCTCACTTGTTCTGTTAAAACAGAAGGATATCCCCAGTTATATCAATAGGGGAGTCGTGCACATGTACATAGTATTTTTTATAACTTATCCCATTCATTTTTTTTAAATATGTTTAATTATTACAATCTCCCTCCTTATAAAATTTTCATCCTCAAAATTTAACACATAAGAATATAATTAATACATTAACTGAAAAGTTATGGATAAAATTTTCTCATTTCTGATTCATTCTCTTAAGTTGCATCTCATTTTGTTTCGTACTTCTACAAGATGGACACACTCAACTTCTAGGCTGCTTAAATTAGAATTTAGAATTATTTTTGGTTTCTCTATAAATGTCAGATCAGGTTGGATATCTATAGAATATGTGACAAGCTTATTAAACTCATCAGCAATATATTTTCTTTTAAAGGTATATGAAACAAATTATGTACTATATACATATGTGCTTATAGAGCAATTCTATAAGACACATTCCCAATTTTATTCACAATCTAACATGAACCAACTAACCATGGGCTAAACTTCCCAAATTTTTTATCTGTTTAACACTCTTCATTGGACTGGCCTCCGAAAAAAAAACCTAATTACTTTAAATTCCACTAATTAGTACTATCTTGAATACTCTCAAACTATCATTAATTTATCAAATTGTCTCATCGGTTTCATCTACTAATTCAACACCAATTGTTTTTCCATCGCTATTTTCTTCCCAACAAAGAGGTATTCTACATTTTTTTCTATAAATGGCTTTATAACAAGCCATACCAATAATAGCCTAGAAGCTACTATTGTTGGAAAATTCTATCAAAGGTATGTACATTTCCCAATTTCAATCAAAATCAAGCACATAAATTTTAATAAGATATTTTAATATTTGAATCATTCTTTTTTATTAATCATTTATGTGAGGATGAAATATGTACTAAAAGTTAGTTATGTACCCAAAACTTTTTAAACTTTCCTCCACAACCTAGATGTGAATCTAATATCTTAGTCTAAAATAATTAATTTTAGGACTCTATGCAATCACACAATTTCATCTAAATAAAATTTGTGCAACTTATCCATAGAATTCATTTTTTTGATAGGAAAGAAATGAGAAAATTTGGTCAGGCAACCAATAATTACCTATATAGCATTATGAACCTACTTTTTCTTGGTAGTTCAATCATAAAATTCATTGCAATATCTTATCATTTCTACACTTGTATAGGCATTAATTGTAATCGTGAACTAGGCTTTTGATGTCAACCTTAAACCATCTAATAAATAAGACATCTTGCCATAAATTCGATCACATTGCACTTCAACCCTGGACACCAAAGTAATCCTTTGAGCTTTTGATAGATTTTTTTGCTTCTTTGATGTATAATATATTTTAAATGGTGTTTTTCATGAAAAATTTTATTTTATAAATCATTCGTCTCATGAATATAGATTCTATTATTGTATCTCAACAATTTTTCTTCAGCAATCTCATACTTTTCTACTTGATTTGTATTTACCCAATCTAAATTTTGAAATTCTATATCATGTGATAACACATCTCATGTTTTGTCGTATAAAATTGACTAAATTAGCATTTGATTCAATAAAGCAAAATTTTCTACATTTAGGGCAACTATTGATTACTTCAAATGTTTTTGTCTTTAGTTGGCTCTTCTTATGAAATTATCTGATTTGTACTACTAGTTACGTTTCTATTTAAAGCTTCTAAAACTATATTTACTTTCACTTGGTGATAATTTATATCCATATCATAGTCTTTAATTAACTCAAGTCATCATTTTTGCCTTAAATTGTGTGAGTAATTTTCAAAACTTGGTCATCCGTGAACACTTCACTCTTGAATCCATACAAATAATGTTTTTATATCTCTAAAGCAAATACAACTACTGCTAACTCTAAATTATATGCCAAATAAATTTTCTTATAATTTTAAATTGTCCAGAGGCAAAATTAATTACTTTCTCATTTTGCATAAGAACACATCCAAGTCCATTTAAGGAGGCATCACTATAAATCTCAAAAACTTATGTCCCAAAGAGGATCCTTAATACAAGGGCATTTATCAAGCACATTTTTCAACATTTAAAAGCTTCCTTATAACAGTATGTTCTTTCAAATTTCAATGTCTTTTAAGTTAGTATGGATAAAGACATTATAATTTAAGAAAATCCTTATATAAACTTCTATTATAACCCGTCAGATCTAAGAAATGTCTGACTTCTATGATAGTGGTTGGTTTGGGTCAATCATTGATTACTTTAACATTGTTCTAATTCATTGGGATATCCTCACTACTAATCATATGCCCTAATATTGTTACGTGCTTCAACCATAATTCACACATAGATAACTTAACATATAACTAGTTCTCCTTTAAAGTCTACAAATTATGTGAAAATGATTTGTGTGATGAGCTTCATCATTGAAATATATTAGAATGTCATCAACATAGATAATTATATATCAATCGAAAAATGACTTAAATTGTATATTCATAAGATCTATAAATATTATGGGTGCATTCAATAATCTAAAAAGAATAACCACAAATTCATAATGCTTATATCGGGTACTGAAAGTTGTCTTTTCTATATTATCATTTTTAATTTTTAACTGATGATTTACTAATCGCAGATCAATCTTAAAAAATATAGAGACATTTTCCAACTGATCAAAAAGATCATCAATCCTTGACAGTGAGTAATAGTTTTTAACTATGTGTATGTTTAATTTTCTATAGTTGATACATATAAGCTCTCATATTTCTTACTTAGTGAAATGCTTTAGGAATTATTAAGAGGAAGTACTTAGCCTGACTAATCATTTCTTCAATAAGTTCTACAATTGATTCTTTAATTCTTATTAATCCTTGAAGGTCATTTTGTAGGGTGTATTTGTTACTGGTTGTACACCTTGAATAATGTTAATAGGTAAATATATCTCTCTTATTGGAGATAAATTAGATAAGTTTTTTAATAATACTTTTGATTACTCCTTTTCTGTTGATATATTCTCCAACTTCTTTAATTCTTTCATAGTCTCAATAACTTGAGCAAAAAAACCTTGATAATCTTTCACTAATATCTTAAAGGCTTTTAAACTCAATATCATCATGGATAAGACTTCTCTATCTCTCATAAATTTGAATACTTCTTCTCCCGGGATATTGAATTTGAACATCTTTCTAAATAAATTTATAGTTACAATGTGGTTTGACAGCCAAACTTTTCATAGTATCACTTCAAATTTAATCAGTGATAACACTACCAGAATCACATTCAAACTTCTATCATAGATGACTAGACTCGCATAATAGCTTTTATATATCATTATGTGAGACCTATTAGGCAAAATTACTAATAGGGTATTAGGCATCTTAAATGAGTCCAACCTTAGGTTCATATAAATTTTCAAAAATAAGAAATGTGTTGTCCTGGTATAAAATAAATTTTTGATCAATTTATTTTAGATATATACAATACCTATAAGAAAGAGAAGATCAAATTCTAGTATAAATTAAATAGTTGACATATCTAACTAAAGTGAAAGAAATACTTGTAAAGACTTTTGGTGAGTCTTTTTCTTCTTAATAAGTCAATGCATTGACCAAAGTTTGCACACACTAGCGTGTTGACTCTTATATGGTGTTGATCCCATCAACTCAGTCAGTCACTATCTATCAAAACTTCTCAAGAAAGGTGGAGCACTTGTTCTTGCATCTGTAGAAGATATCTAGCCCCATGTATGATAAGATCTCAACATGTGTATTGGTTGATATCAGAAAGTATTGATGCCTGATAGAAATTCTCCTCTTATAAGCCTTTCCACACTTAGCACAAGTCATAACACTATTTGTTATCACCACTATCAGTGTCACTGCACTATGATTAAGTCTTCTTCTAACTAGATTACCCAAACTGAATAAACTGGGCGGTCTATCCAAATCTAGATCTCTCATCCCCTTTCCTTGTCTAAAAATCTCTACATCTCTGCATAGCCAGTAAAGTGATCTCAATCCTCCTCGGCTCTCTCTACCAATATTGAGTAATCCTTAATGCTTAAAGAGATTAAAGGCTATCCAATCACATCCCTTAACCTAAATAATTAGTGATAATATATTTTTTTGCATTGAAGATAAATTATAGTGCATAGCTGGAAAATATCGTGAACTCAATTTTATATTGCATGAACGAGTGGTCACCTTTTACTAGCCTAATGAATTTATTTTGTATCTACCTCCTAACTAAGAGAGGAATAAATCAATCTTTAGTTGTCTTAATGAAATTCTTTAATTAGATTAGACTATCAGGTTGTTCACCAAATCCTTCCTGCAACTACTTTTGCCACCACCTCTTTGCATCTCCCTTAAAAGTGAAGGTGACCAGTGTAATCTTCATTTCCTTTAGATAAGAGACACAATAAAATATCTTTTTAATATGTAACATTAAGTTTTCAACATCCACAGACCCTCCTACTCTTAAAAAGAAGGGTGGTCTTATATCCTGGAATAACTTCAGATATTTATCCATAGCCATTATCCTGCCACCATTGGCTTGAATCTGAGAACCATAATCAATTGATTCAGCGCAGCCATCATTTGTGTATAAGTATATGTAGAGACAAAAGCACCATTGGATGGGGGATCAGTAAGTGTTGGTTGCGTCATATGTTGTTTTTCGGTAGCTCTCGCCTCTTTAGCGTTCTCATACATATCCTCTTGATTTATTTTCATTGCTCTAAGATGAAAAAAATTATTACAATTATTATGATAAAATTTAGAATTGTAATTTAACATTCTAAAAGATAATTAATGCTTTTTTTAATGCATATTTTAGCATGATAACTTTTTACTACTTCTATACTTGGCCTCTGATACTCACAAATAAAGGGTGACATTCAAAAGAGGTGGCCTCACATATGGCCTAACTTATAAAATTTTAAAAGTAGGGAGGACATACTTATAATAGAAAAGATATCCATTTTATGTTTTTAAGATAACAAACCTATGATGCCGGTCTGTAGCTGTCGACACTATTTTTTGTTTGGGAGGTTGCCCGTAAGAAGCCGTCGGTCACCAGAATCAAAATTTCGTCACCCGCTTTGGAAGGACATTATAAATTAAATTTATATATACTTTTTTGAAAAAAAATGAAATCAAACTGACCACATATTTTTTATAGTTTAAATGAAAGAGCATTGTACCTCAAACCCAGTATCTATCCTGAAGGATAAACACAAGACTTGAGGATAAGGCTCAATCAAATAAACATAAGATATCCATTTTATGTTTTTAAGATAACAAACCTATGATGCCGGTCCGTAGCTGTCGGCACTATTTTTTGTTTGGGAGGTTGCCCATAAGAAGCGGTCGGTCACCATAATCAAAATTTCGTCACCCGCTTCGGAAGGACATTATAAATTAAATTTATATATAATTTTTTGAAAAAAATGAAATCAAACTGACCCCATATTTTTTATAGTTTAAATGAAAGAGCGTTGTACCTCAAACCCAGTATCTATCCTGAAGGATAAACACAAGACTTGAGGATAAGGCTCAATCAAATAAACTAAGAAATGTATGACATCTGTTTGGTCTGCGAAATCATTTTATTTGCTGATAATTTCCCCTATTTAATATGAAGAATTAAATAGGGTTTATATTAAGCTGGGTTTGAGAAAAGCTTCCTAAAAGGGCAAGCCCCTATAGTTAATTACATCTTAAATGACTGAAGCCATCTAAGAAAACTCTCGATAAAAATCAAGAAATATTATCTTCAAGAAATTTAAAGGAAAGAAATTTTCAATGAAATCAGACAAAGAGGTGTGAAATGGGATTGACTCAAATTTGGAGCATTTTTATTGTAGAATCCAAAGGAGGAAGAATTAGGGGATGACATAGAACTGGAGGAAAACCTCGGTGCCTTCCCTGTCTATCCTATTAGTTGGCATCAATTTTGATGAGAAAAATTCAAGTTTTTCATCCTGCCAATTTTATTAATTTAGGGCTTACATTTGTGTGGAACGATCACACAAATAGCGTAGAAGATGTGAGGATTTAGGTCGTGACAAATAACAACCTTGGAATCCTAAAATGAGTTAAGGCTTGTATTGTACAGTAGAGCTATACAAAGGCCTAAAGATGAGGTGAGGATTTATGTTGCATAGTAGATAACCTCGAAATTCTATGGCTTGGTTTTTTAATTCTAAGGAAGGAATAGTTTAGCTGGGGAAGATAGGTTTTGATGTTGAAGATGACCATGTTGCCCACCATGCTAGCTCCAAGCTCCTTGCTGTGACGAGTTTAAGTTTTCTAGGGTGTCAAGTTATGATGTCAAATCAGATGACCCTATGGTTGAAGTTCCTTAAAAATTTATTGGGGCATGTCAAAGTTGATTAGAGCGACACCGGTCATGATCCCACGGTTCCCTCATTTTGACACCACTATTTTCTATTAGATTCACTTAGTTCAAACGAATTTATTAAACTCAACTTAATGAATTCCATAATTTCATTTAAACCGCGGGAAGCCTTGTTAGCAACTGTATGTTACCTCTTCCGAGGGGTTCCCGATCATCCGATAGAGACATCTTAATTTAGTTACAATTGTACTTTTGTGTGAAGTTTACCAAGGAAATCCCGATCATCCGATAGAGACATCTTAATTTAGTTGCAATTGTAGTTTTGTGTAGTGTTTGTAAAATTTTGAGTTGTTTTATATTTTGAATGTTGTGGGGGTGAATTTTATCTTGGTTGATTTTAGTTTTGGTTTTGGTTTTGTGGTTATCCTCATAGTTTTTGTTTTCATGCAGGGTGGCATCGTTGTTTAGCATGCAAGTTTTGCAAGTATAAAAAGTACAAGAAAGACAACATTATGAACTATAAATAGCGTACTTGATGAGTCTTCTCGTTCCACCATCTAAAACTCAAAATGCATGTCAGGGCATTTTATATGAAATAGGAAAGTAAAGTTTTGGCGACCTGCCTAACCCTAGATCATATCTTGGTGGGTCCCTATTAGTTTGATTAAGGATAATTTTGTTAAGCAAAGCACATTAGGTTTAGTAGACCTCTGAGGTATCCAACAAGTTAGGAGAAAGAAGCACGTCCATGCTTCCTTCTCACTACCTGGTGAAAGGCCTCAAGCTCATTTAAACTTATTTTGTTGCTTAATAATTCACCCTATCAACACCCTAACGCTCAATGAAGATTGATGTCCTAATTATCCCTAAGAGCAGTAGTATTATCATTTGTAATTTAATTTTGAAGATTATGTGAATGAAGACCCTTAAAGGGGGCAAGCTAGTGTTGTTGGAACACTTAGCCAAATTTTGGTCCTAATTAGGCTTGTAGTGTTTTAAAGGTCTTAAATTTTAGCTATGTTTTCTTTTCTAATCCTCATTCAATCAGTCTTGATTTAACTTAGATCACTACTAAGCCTTTAAGACCTAGGTGAGTGTCATAATTAGTTTTGAAAATGTTAAGTTTTAGGTGATCATGATTCATTATTTGAATTTCATTTGAACATCAAATAGGGGTATTAATTGATTAATTATTGACTTCAAAAGATACCCCTAAGTCCTAGGTTCATTTAATTTTAATAAACCTCCAAATTTTAATAATTTAGAAATTTATTAATATATCCTTTTAATTAGGAAAGTGAGGTTGGTTTCTAACAATCAATCTCCTTTTTAATTCCAGTCATCCAAACAAATTAATTAAGATGAGAGGTTGCCCATTTCCCTTCTTGAATTAAGCCTAAATGTTAATTAAGGCCAAATTCCTAAAATTACACTTTTGCCCCTAAAGCTCTAACACTTCATAATTTGTCAAATTCAAATCAAATGACTTTGAAATTTTTATCCTACCTCATTCATTGGTCAATTAAGACATCAGATGAGAAAATGTGATTTTTCAAAATTTAATTTAATTTATATAATTATTTTCATGCAAAAAAGAGATTTTTAAAGAAAATTTGCTAACTTGACCAAGGTGAAGCCTAATCACTTGAAATTTTTACTGGAGATAGACCAGAGAGACATTTGGGAAAAAAATCATGATTTTTTGAATTTTATTTGAATTAATAGAATTATTTTAAATTCTGGAGTATTTATTAAATATAAAATATTTTAAATAGGGAAAATTAAGTTTTGTATTTTTGAAAAATCTTCTTGAGGTCAGAGAACCTAAAGAAGTAAATTTTGTATTTTTCTAGTTTTTATTTGATTTATTTGAATTATTTTAGTGAAAATTCATTTTTTAGCCTTTAAAAATTATTTTAAGCTTCAAAATACAATATCTTTATTTAGAAAATTAGGAAAAATATTCCTGTTGCTTCTAAATGCTTAGAAAACAATTTAGAACATTTCCATGCATTTTATTATTTTTGTGATTTTTATGAATTTTTAATTATTTTAAATATTTTAAAAATAGGCTAAAAATGAAGTTTTATATTAAATACCATTTTATTTTTATAAATATCACTTAATCACAGAGAACTCCAAAAATAAGTTTTCATAATTTTTTTAGTTATATTTTGATTTTTTAAAAATCATTTTAGTGTCAAAAAGGATATTTAAATTGGAAAATCAATTTAGGCCATCAAATGGACTCAAAATGCTTTGAAATTTTTATGAGGAGTTCTATGGATCTTAGACAACGACGGAGATAAAAAATCAAGTCATTTTGATGTTTTTATTTTCCAAAATTAATTATCTTAGTGTTTTAGGATTTATGAAGATTAAGTTCATTTAAATGATTTGACTCATGATAAATTTTTCTAAGGGTTCACTGGTCATAGTGAATCTACCAAATATTTTTTAGATTTTTTTCTAAGCAACTTACTAATTATTATGATTAATTTAAAAAAATAATTTACAAAAGCTTGAAAAATATGGATCTCTATCTAGAGGTCTTCTCTGGCTTTGGAAAAATCAGGGAATGTTTCTCTTGACAAAGGCTACAACATGCCAAAAATTCAAGCTATGGTGAAATGCCTATATGCATGAAGACTCAAAACAGTGTTTAATTAATTAAAAATAAATTATGCATCAAATGAACTTCAAATTATTTCTACATTGTTCTCCTTTGTTCACTGAGCAAGAAGGTATTTTTATTTTATTTTTGTGAATTTTCTACACCAAGATATGGATTTTTTAAGTTAGGGTGTATTTTCTGAATTTTTTTAATTCCCTATTTATCTATTTAAATGTGCGGCGCCTTGTCAACCTACGGTGGCTCTGAAACTCCACGCGGTGCACTCTCATTCGATGCTGCCATCCACGCTAGTAGCCACGCATCCCGTGGTTCACATAAGGAAGTGTTGTCCGACTTGATCTTGATCGTCCATCCGATACAAGCTTGATCGAATGGCGCTCTGTCATCGTCCCCGATAGCCTAGCCCGAGAATCGTCCATCTTCCAAGCTTGATATCTCCCTTATTTCTCAACCAAATTAAGTGATTTTTTTTAAAATGCTCATTTAGACTAGAGGAACATATCCATATGGTTAAGATGCCATGAAATTAAGCCCAAGCAAATGGAGAATCAAAATAGGCTACGGATGAGGAGGAGTTCAATACCTTTGCACTGAGAAGGGAAGCTTCAATCAAAGATGCTTGGTACATTCGTTGGAGACCAAGGAGGCTAGGGATTGAGCCTCTTGTTGTGGTGTAAGGTCTAGGTATGAATTTGACCAAGCTAAGGGCTCAGTGGAAGGGGGATTTGATGGGGCTTTGTCTTCTTTCAGTATTGTGAAGGTGTGTGTACAAGTAATTAAAGTTTGGTGGACTGTGGGAGTGTAATGAGCTCTGTCCTGGTTTTAGGCAGAAATTTGAACTCAAAATTGAACTTCCACAGGGGGAATCAGTGGGGGAAGATGGTTGGATTGCACTGAGGAGGTCTCAAAGAAGTTCTGTGAGTGATTTGGGAAGCTTTCTCTAAGAAAATTTCAGCACTACCTCCATGCCTGTGGAGGTGAGCTTTTTATAAAAAATGGGCTTGGGGTGGCTGTCATGGCCAATGTTTGGGTGCAATGTGATGCTTAGGTGGAGGGCAGAGGGGCTCTACAATTTAAAATGGGTGAGCTGGCCTCTAGGTTTGAATTGGGTGAAGTTTAAGAGGGGGTGTCCCTCAGTTTTGGCTTCTCCGATGACTAGGCCGGCTGGCCATGGCAAGGGGAGGTGGCTAGGAGCTCAGGGAACTCAGGAGAATATGTCACAACAATTAAATGAGTTGAGGTTTAGTTTTGGCAAAAATAGCCAATTCTTAAGCAAATATAGAATCAAAATCCCTTGATTTAGGGGACCTTTGTTCCATGGCTTAGCATAGGTGGTTTTATGAGGTTTATCTTGGTCACTAGGGTCCAACTAATGGTTGTGGAGTCATTAATTTTGTGACTTTGGGGTGGTTAGGCTAATTTTAGTGCATGGGTCCAATGTGGGTTCAAATGAAAGAAACTTGGGTTTGAGCTAGGCTATCCATGTTAATTGACCCAATTCATTGATGCACTTGATTGTAGATGATTGTAATGAACATTTTTGGTGAAGGATTGAAAGGATTTTGAGTTCAATTGAAGGGTCAATTTGAAGGAATTTGAAAATTGGTCATCTTGGGCATGTTGGGCTAACCTTGGGTCTAGATTGGGCTATCCTTGGGATAAGTCCAAATATATGGTTGAAAATGGTCAATAGAAATTCCATGAATAGTTTTCAACATAAATTGGGTGCCAATTTTGGGATTAAGGCAATCAATTTGGTGAAATTTGGGGACAACCATATTGGGGCAATTTGGGGATTTTGGACTTAAGTTAAAATTAAATGAAATTGAGGCTTCACGAAGGCCAATTAAAGATCAAGTTTGTTGTTTAGAAATTTTATGAAGAGTTTAAGGTTCAAATTGAGACCAATGGAGTAAACCATAGGTTCAATTTGGTGGACTAAGTCATAGGGCCAAAATTAGGGGTTTTGATTTAGATCAAAATTGGGCTCAAATCATTGGATCAATTGAGCTTGTATTTGGTTTATATTGGTCACATGAAAGGTGAATTTGAGTTTAGGATTAAAATTTGGGGAGATTGGGATCAAAGTGATGGAAATTTGAAGTGGATTTAGGGAAATTTGGGCCTTTAAAGGTAATTTGGGGGTTTTGGTCAAAGATGGTCAAATTGGATTATGTGATAGTTGAAAAAAATGAAATTAAGAATATTTAGAATATTTTGAGAATTTTTGGGCTTTTTTGGAATTTTTGAAACTTTGGGCTAAGGAGGGGCATTTTTTTGGTGATTTTGGGTAATTTGGGTGTTTTCAAAAGGTTTGAAATGATTTTTGAACAATTTTGGGTATTTTCGATAAATTTGGGAATTTTGCCCAAATTTAGGGTTTCAATGGTACTTGGGTAATTTGGGGGAGTTTAGGGGCAAAAGATCAAGATGGGTATTTTGGATAAGATTTGGGTAACTAACCACCAAAATTAAGCCATGGACCAATGGAAACCCCATTTGGGTCCTCTATGTATTGGTCTTAGCTAAACTCTAGCCTAGGGCTAGTAGGTTTACGGGACCATCTACATGAGTATCCCAAACGTATCAAGGGATCAAAGTCAAGAAATTTTGGGTTTAGGGTAGTGAGTGAGTGTGAGTGTGGGCTGTGAGTGCTTTAGCTCTAGGCCAACACCGAGGGTCAACCCTAAGGTCAAATAGCCCTAAAGGAACTCTCCTTGAGCTCCCCCCAAATGACCCCAACTACTAAGTGCTAGAGGTTAGGACCAATATGTGGAACTTCAAGTTGAGTAAAGAAGAGTTTAGGATTTCTAATGGTGAGGGTGTGATCAATATGTGGAACTTCAAGTTAAGTAAAGAAGATGGTAGAATTTCTAGTGGTGAGGGTGCTAATATGTTGAACTTCAAGTTGAGTAAAGAGGAGTGTAGAATTTCTAATGGTGAGGGTTCCTTATGTGGAATTCCAAGTTGAGTAGAGAAGAGTGTAGAATTTCTAATGGTGAGGGTTCCATGTGAGTTTTCTAAGAATAGTCAATAGGAAAGTCCTATGGCTAGACCTTAGGCTACTAAAGAGGAAGACTGGACCTCAACCAAAAGTGATGTCAAAAGTAGCACATATGATGCACGTTAGAGCCCTTAGATCCTTAGCACAGTCATACTAGTGTCAATCTTGATAACTTAAGTCGTATTCCTCCCCGGGTCAACCCAGCTGTCGACTGGTATATTTTATTCGTATCTTGGAAGTAATTTAAATTTAATTTAATTTACATATAAATTTGATTTTTAGAAAAATGGTGTTTTAATTTTGAAAGAGTAATATTTTAATTTTTGAAAATATGAGACTGAACCGATCCTATATAAAATATAGTTTAAATAAACGAGCACAACACTACAAGTGATATACCTACCCCGAGGACTAGACATATCACTTACTAGTGAGGCTCAATTAAATAAGCTAAGGAATTTACAACATCCATTTGGTCTACAAACCATTTTTTATTTAAGCCGACAAGTTCCCCTATCTAATATAGAAGATTAGGTAGGATTTATATTAAGCTGGATTCATAAAGTTTCCTATAAGGGCAAGCCTCTAAAGTTAATTACATCTTAAATGACCGAAGTCACTTAAGTAAACTCTCGATTTAAATTAGAAAATAGTGCCTTCAAGAATTTCAATAGATATGATTCTCAAGGTCGAACAAAGGGGATGTCAATTAGGAGAAGATGAAATTCAGAACATTTTTTAGTTTTGAATCCAAATAAATAAAAACTAGGGGATGCCACAGATCCTGAGGAGAACCTCAATGACTTCCTAAGTTATCTTATAGTTTGGCTTCAATTTTGATGAGATGTTATTAAATGTTTCATTCTGTCAATTATGATTATTTAGGGCTTACATTTGTATGACACAGTCATACAAATGGCCTGGAAGTTAGGAGGGTTTATTCATAACAAGTGACAGCCTCATAACCTAACACGATTTAGGGCTTAAATTGCATAACATAATTGTGCAAAAGCCTAAAGATGAATTGAGGATTTATGTCATACTAGGCTGAAAACCTCAAAGTCCTAAGACTTGTTGTTTAGTTCTAAGAAAAGATTTGCTTTTGTAAATTCTCATGCTGTTGTAGATCCTTGTGCTATTGTAGATCCTTGCATTTTTGTAGATTGCTGCTCACAGAATTAGCTTCAAGTTCCTCGTCGATGTAGTAATTCTAAAATCTAAGGTTCAAAGGTTTAAATGACAAGTTTAGTTCAAAATTAGAGCGACACCAGTTAGGATCCAATGGTTCCCTCATTTCGATACCACTCTTTTTTTAATTTACTTAGCTTAAACAAGTTTCTAAGCTCATTTAAATTGGGGAGATCTCGTTAGCAACCGTGGGTTACCTCATCCAAGGGACTCTCGTAAATTCAAAAGGACGTGTTATGAAGTTACATTATTTTTGTTTTGGTTTTGAAAATATTATTTAATTTTGAAATAAGGTTGATTTATTTTGCAAAGGTTGTTTTTGTTTAGATGTCACATGTAGGTTTGTTTGAAGTTTTTGCAGGGTAAAGTAAACATGTAAGAAAACATTGTAAAGAAAATAAAAGAAAATTGCCGTAAAAAAATTGTAAATGCTTACCTGTCATCTTCTCGCACTCTCACTAAAAGATTAGCTTTGCATCATATATTTAATTTTACAGAAATTGAAATTAAATTGCAAAAAAGTGATGCACCCCTGTTAAAGAGTGGGTCATTCGGAATGAGCTGCAGTGGCCAGTCGGATCGAAGAAGCTGGAGGATCAATTCAAGGTAATCGGTCAGACTCAAAAGAGTGGGTGATTTCCTCGGGATAGTCGATCAAACTCAGATTGGTTGATCGACACGTTGGGTTTGATCAAACCCAAAAGATAGGTTGATCGCCCTAGGATGGTCGATTGAACCTAAAAGAGGATCAAGAATCGATATAGTGCATCTGATCGACCCAAAGTGCTCATGCAAACATGCACATGATATGCAACAAATGGTCACATGCAAAAAATGCAACAAGATGGACCATGCACATGCAATGAAACCCAAACGCTCGATGGTGCATCGAACTCGACCTAACGACCTTATGTAGTTGCCTAGGGTTGAAGCACTTCGATTTGTGGCATCCCCGCCTCCATCTTTGGTGTGGTAATGTGGAGGGCTTTCCCCTTCAATTTTTCATAGGGGAAACTCTCCACCATTCATAGGAATACTAGCTACAAAGCTTTTCCCGCTCTACAAACTCCCACGAACTTATAGGACGGACTAGCTACAAAGCTTTTTCCGTCCTCTAAGATCGAACTCAACCAACTTCTCCAATGAAAGTTAGGAGTGCCAAAACTGTGGGAAATAAGGATTCTGATCAGGTAGGAATAAGATCTAAGGCTCACAACAAAGAATCACTCGGCTTCAAATAGAACTTGGTCACTGATGAGATTCCTAGCCTAGGGCTTTGATCCACCTGAAAATTACATATTATTAATATACATTTAAAATTCATTTTATGCATATTTTTTATGATATTACACTTTAAAAGAAGTAATTTTGTATGTTTTTGGTCCCAGGCACAAGAAATAGATTTTTTGAGAAAATGGAGCAAAAATGGTGCAATTTGGAGTCAAAACGAGCAATGAAGAAAATTTTTACCTGGAACATTTTGTTATCTTTTTCTATGCTTAATCTCATTTACATTTATCACATTTTTTTGAATGAAATTATACTTTCAGAACAGATTATTTTTATGCTTATCTTGTAGATATAACAATTTGGAGTGAAACAGAGCTGAAACGGGGCGAAATGGAGCCGAAACGGGGTGAAACGATGGAGTTGCTTACAAGGTGGCATCTAGATGCCAGAAACTGGTGGCTAGGTACTAGAAGACAGAGTAGACGACGCCTAGCCACCCAAAACTGGCACCTAGGCACCAGAAACTGTCCTGGGATGATTTTTGACAAGTTTTTATGGTTTTGGGATATTTTAGAAGGTTCTGGATGGCTATGCACGCCCCAATGACTCGTGCAGTAAATCTAGAAATTTGGAAAGGCTAGAGATGTGTCTCTTAGAGTGAAAGGGTGTGTCTCTTCTAGTGAAGAGACGTGTCTCTTGGAAAAAGGAGGTTTTTGGTGTCTCTTTAAAAGGAGAGGCTTGACACTTTTCATGGGGAGTCTAGAGGGGGGATTTTAAAGAGATTTTTAGTGTGAGTATAGAGAGGAGATGGATATGTAGATTTCCACCCTATCTAAGGAGATTGGTGAGAGATTTTGAGAGAAATGTGTAAAGGAATTGTATGAGCAGAACATGGATCAACATGAGACTTTGTTAGAGAGATTTTTATCTTTCTTTTTGAGGGACAAAGCTAGGTATTGTGTTTTTCATAATCTTATAACTATTGTAAACACTTTCTAATAGTTTTCTTTAATTTAATTAAGTTTTTATTTTGTTTTATCCTTGCTTTGTCAGTAGTTTCCTTACTCTTTTCTTTTAATATGAAGTGGTGGACTGTGTAGAAAATTTTTTTTTATGACAGAATAATTCTTATTTTCATGTGATGAGTAATATATCTTTTGCTTCATTGACATAACTTAAGTGGCAATAGGTTATGTTAAAATTTCTTGTAAGTGAAACTAAGACCTAAGAGTGTAGTGATCTTGCAACTTGAGTGCACTCACATTGATCGGTTGACTAGTAAAATAGTTTAGGCGGCAATACAACTTTTAAGGAAATATAATTTAATGATTTTTTCCTAGTAGATGTTTCTAAGTGACAGAGAGTTGCATAAAACTAATAGAATACTAAGCAAAATCTATACACTCGGAAGAGGACAGGTAGACATATGTTCCTTGTTGGCACATAATTTATTACATAATTCTATCAATTCTTGTACTAACTATGTCATTATCTTCATTAAATTTTCTTTTGTAATGAAATGGAAGCAATTATTAGGAATTTATATTTGTTTAGATCGTCTCTTATTTCATTAATGTGATGGTATTCTCACCAACTCTTAATTTACTTTACAAACTGATCACTTGTAATGTTAAAATTAGTTGAGAAACTTAATGACACGAGAGGGCTAAGATTTCACCAACTAGTGAGTACCACATTTTACTTTGGAAAAGGCCATGGTGATCATCCAAGGGGAGTGCAAATAGATAGGGAGATAAGATTGGATGGGCATAGAATTGAAGTTTATAGGGTGATAGGCTAGATTCTCTTATTAATTTGATCTAGATTTGGAACTAAGGGTCACCAGTAGGTTCTATAGAGAGGGTACAGTGGATAATTTAGTGGTGAGAGGCTAGAACCTACCTAACATTGCTATACATGCCAACACCAAATATAGATTAGTTAATGTTCATTATGCTCAAAAGAGGTAAGGAATAAGCATGCTAGTATTTGTCACTAGCAACATTATATTTTTAGCATTTCATTCCTACACATTATCTAGGTCATCGCACGAGAAGGTTAGTATTTATCATCTCAAAATTCTCCAAATCAATTTATCCAGATAACTTATCTTTAGATTTAAGATTTTCATTTAGGAATAGTTAATAGAAAAACTACTTTAATCGACATTCCAAACTAAGGCCTAATAGCAGTAGACTAGAATTAGGCTAAGGGATTTCTTACCTCACTTCTCTATGGGATTGATATTGGGTTTTTAAAAAAAGCTCTATTTTACTTGAAACGATACTTATACTTGCGTAGTACCCTTGGGACTATTACTAAAAAATTCTAAATCTTATAACATATCGATTTTGCACACTAGACACTAAATATAAATTGGTTGAAGTTTTTGGCCATCTTTTGGAAGTTAAATTACTCCGTAACTAAGGGTCAGGTCAAGTTTTTGGTGCTGTTGCCGGAAAGCTACAGTGAGAACTTTAGGAGAATTTTTGGTTGAACTTAGAAGACTTAGATTTTGAAATTGTAGTGTTATTATCTAGTGTGTTTAGTTATTGTGTGTTTATTTTAAATTTGAAAAATGAAAAGTTAAAATATCAAAAATATTTTTTTATTATTTAACGTGCTTAATATCAATCCTAATAGTTAAGTCTCTTGATTTGTATGCATAGTTCAGGAGCTGCAAATCTTGAATCATACGACTTTGAAATAGAGAAAGTTGTTAGGCGAGTTAAGAAATAGAAAAGATCTTTAGAAGCTGTTGTAGAAATGATGAATTATTTTGAAAATGATATACTAAATATTTTAACTTCTCAGATTGTAGATATTTCAAGAAAATTAGATGATTATGCAATGTGTCAGCCACATAAACCCCTAGTCATTCAGGAAAATTCATTTGGATAGATGATTGACACTAACTCTTTTGAAAATATCGATGAGATAGACGATCATTAAAATAAACCTTATTTCAATTATGATAACTCAGGCTGGGAGAATCCTTCTAACTTTAACTAGAATAACAATTATGAAGAAGGAAACCAATCATGGAATTATAATCAGGATGATCCTTTAGGTAATTGGAATAATCAAGATAACTATAACTTTGGACCTTCTTTTCCTTTCAAATTTAACTCTAACCTACCATATGAGGAGAAGGAGATGTCTATTGAAGAGGTTATTTATGAAATGGAAAATCAATTGAAAAGTCAAGGGGCTGTTATAAGGAATATAGAAAACCAACTGGGGTGGATTGTTGACTCAATTAATATTAATCCTCCAGGTATTTTACCTATTGACGCGAGATAAACCCTAAGGAGAAAATTGATCGGCAAGATAAAGAAATTAAACTAAAAATTAGAAGAGAATTGGAGGATATGTTTCAAAAGAACTTTGGGTTGAGAAATGAGGATAAGAAGATTAAAAGGCCAATGGAAGAATTTCCTAAGGAATTAGAAAACATATTTTCCCAACTAAGATAAATATAGAAAGACCCCCTCCACAATTTGCTCAGTACCAATGGAAAGGGTTAGAAGATAACTTGCGATAGAAGAATATCCTAGTGGAAATTGATCTATAATCTGAATCATCTAGGGAGAATCTAACTAAAAATTTAAGAGACCTAGAATTATCATATAGAGATCTATTTCTTATAAATTTTAAGGATGATATTAATATGCAAGTTGAGAATACCAGTAGAAGAATATTGGATCTAGAAAGAAATTCAAGGAATAAAAATTGGAATCAATTTGAGAAGTTGAAAGAAAACTCAAATTTGAGGATTTAGTAGCCCAAAATCTAGAAAAGATTTGGTGATTGATCGGTGTTTACTTAAATGAAGATTTTATCTGGGAGAAAATATATTGTCGGGATAGCGGAGTTAAACTAAGTGCTTCGTGGGAGGCAACCAATGATTATTAGTGCGGTTTGATTTAGTATGTTTGTGAGTTATGATTGTTTGTGTTATATTGTGTTTGCTTTTGTGTGGATTGATTAAGTTGATTAATGTTGGTGGATGTTAGGATTGTTTATGAATTGATTTGATCTTTATGTGTATTATGAGGGAGGTGATTCCTCAACTGCTTATTATGGCTAGACTTGTATATGTTCTCTTGTTGTAGTTGGATTGACAAGTCCACTACAACTCGGGTCTTAATTGGACTTAAGTTTTATAAGAGACATATTGAGTTTGGACAGTGATAGTTCCATCTGAATTCTATTATTTCCTTTCTATGGCCTTGTTTTCATTTGGTAGGAGTCATGAAACAACTTGATGAGTAACATGTGAATGATCTTGCTTTATCTTTATAATTGTTATAGGTGCATACTTATTAGGACATGGTGATGCCTAAAGTTGGTGCTCACGAGCCAACAAACTAGGGAGAATCATGTCCATGGAATTACTTTTAAAAGCACCAAATTAATTATTGAAGTGATTTCATTAGAAAATTAGAAGTTAGAAATTAAGGTGTGATGAGATGGAGGAAGAATTGATCTCATTTATGTATTAATGTTTATGTTTGTATTTATGTTTGTTTTAGTGTTACAACTTTATATAGGACTTGAAGAACAATTTTATATTCCTATGCTGATACATGTTATGCTAGTTAGACTTTTGTATAGTTAATTTCATTATGACATGTTTAGTTTAGATTTACTTTCTACTACATGTTTTCTATCCTGATTAATAATTGTAGATGTTTCTGATAGACATTTGTGGTAGATAGAATTTCTAATTTGTTCTTCTTCCAACTTATATTTTCTGTACTTAATGCTATACATGTTTAAAATTAAGTTTGGGGAGAGGACAATTCATTTTAAAACTTAAATTTTATTTATCCTCAGTAGCATGTATTTAATTCGATATCACTTCTTAAAATGACATGTGGTATGTGGTGTTATCTTTACGATACTAAACCTTTATTTTTTAGAAATGATAGAGAGGAATTTAGTAGAAAAGTTAGTAAAATGATGAAATTAAAGTTAAGATATTTAGTAGAAAATATTAGGGAAATGATTTTACTATTTATAGTAGGAAAAATTGAATTTTTTAAAATTTATAGTTTTTTTAAAATAATACTTTTTAAAGAACTTAGATTCTATGAAAATTATTTTTCATAAACTAACATTAGATTTTAAGTTAAGGAAAGAAAATAAGTTTTTAACTTTGGAAAATGGATTGTGAAATTAAAAATCATTAAAGGCCTATCCATATATAGTAATCCTCACCTTAAAAAAAGTAAGGATTAAAAAGATCTTGAAAGAAAGAAAAAAAAGGAACAAGATAAAAAAAAAGAAAAGTATGAAAAAGGGAGGAGAAGCTTAAGGAGTAGGACCTAACTAAAAATTGATTTCACTTGAATCTTCTTAAGGAAGAAAACTTAAAATCACTCATATACTTAATGTCATAAAGTTTCAGTAAAAATTATTTTCAATATAACATTCTTAAATTCTGAAATTAATATTTTTCTAAAAAGCCCAAGTTTGGAAAATTTTCAATTAAGTCTTTCTATGCTTAATCTCATTTACATTTATCACATGTTTTTGAATGAAATTATACTTTAAATAAAGGTTATTTTCATGCTTATCTTGTAGGTATAACAATTTGAAGTGAAACACAACTAAAACGGGGCAAAACAGAGCTAAAACAGAGCGAAACGGGTCGAAACTGTGGAGCTGCCTGCAAGGTGCGCCTAGGCACCAGATGACAGAGAAGATGGTTTCTATGCGCTAGAAACTTGCTCTTAGGCTCCATAAACCATTCTAGGACGGGTTTTGATGGTTTTTGGTGGTTTCGGTCTATTTTGGAAGGTTCTGAATGGCTATGTATGCCCCAATGACTCATGCAATGAATCTAGATATTTAGAAAGGCTAGAGGTGTGTCTCTTAGAGTGAAAGGGCATGTCTCTTGGAAAAATGAGGTTTTTGGTGTCTCTTTAAAAAGAGGGGCTTGGCGCCTCTTATGAGGAGTCTAGGGGGGGTTTGGAGAGAGTTTTGGTGTGAGTGTAGAGAGGAGATGGAGATGTAGATTTCCACCATGTCTGGAGAGATTGGTGAGAGATTTTGAGAGAAATGTGTAAAGGAATTCTATGAGCGGAACATGGATCGACAAGATACTTTTTTGGAGAGATTTTCATCTTTCTTTTAAAGGAAAAAAGCAAAGTATTGTGTTGTTCATTATCTTGTAATTATTGTAAACACTTTCTATTATAATTTGTTTGATTTAATGAAGTTTTCTGTTTTGTTTTATCCTACTTTGTGAGTACATTTCTTTGTTCTTTTCTTTTAATATGATGTAGTGGCATGTGTAGAAAATTTTATTTTATGATAGAATAATTCTTATTTTCATGTGATAAGTATTATCTCATTTGCTTCATTTATATAACTTAAGTGGTAATAGGTTATATTAAAATTGGTCATAAGTGAAACTAAGACTCGGGAGAGTAGTGATCTTGCAACTTCAGTACATTCACATTGACCAGTTGACTAGTAAAATAGTTTAGGCGATAATGCAACCTTTAAGGAAAAATAATTTAATGATCTGTTTCTATGAGATACTTCTACGTGATAGATAGTTGCATAAAACTAATAAAATACTAAGCAAATGCCATACACTCAAAAGAGGGTAGGTAGACATATGTTCCTTATTGGTACATAATTTATTATATAATTCTATCAATTCATTTAGTTCTTATGCCATTATCTTCATTTTAATTTTCTTTTGCAATGAAACAGAAGCATTGTTTAGGAATTTAATTTTGCTTAGATCTTCTCTTATTTTATTAATTTGATGGTATTTTTGTCGGCTCTTAATTTATTTTACAAACTGATCACTTATAATTGTAAATTTTGTTGAGAAACTTAATAACCCAAGAGGGCTAAGATTTCACCAGCTAGTGAGTACCACATTTCACTTTAAAAAGAGTCATGGAGATCATCCAAGGGAAGTGAAATAGATAGAGAGATAAGATTCAATGGGTTTAGAATTGATGTTTCTAGCTTGATAGGCTAGATTCTTTTATCAATTTGGTCGAGAGTTGGAACTAAGGGTCACTGGTAGGTCCTATAGAGAGGGCACAGTGGGTAATCTAGAGGTAAGAGGCTAGGACCTACCCAACACTACGATACAAGCTGACTTCAACTTTAGATTAGCCAATGTTCTTTATGCTTGGAAGAGGTAAAAAATAGGCATGCTAGTATTTGTCACTGACAACATTATATTTTAAGCATTTCATTCTTACACATTATCTAGGTCATTGCACGAGAAGGGTAGTCTTTATCTTAAAATTCTCCAAACCAATTTATCCATGTTGACCTCAATTTTTGTTGAGGTTTAGATTTTTCTCTTTAGTAGCCTAAGGTCTAGCCATATGACTTTTCTATTGACTATTCTTAGAAAACTAGAAAAGGAACCCTCACCATTAAAAAATCTAAACTCCTCCTTGCTCAACTTGAGGCACTAAATATTGGTTCTGACATCTAGCACTTAGTAGGTGGGGACATTATGAGTGAGCTCAAGGAGAGTTCCCATAGGATTGTTTGACTTTAGGGTTGACTAATACACTGAAAATATATGCATTTTTAGACCCATATTTTATACTTCTTTTTGGTGATATTGCACTTTAACGAAAGGTATTTTGATGTTTTCTTGCAGGTTGTTGATTTTTAGGGTTTAAAGCAAAAAGGATGAAATTTGGAGTCAGAATGATGTTTTTGAGGAAACACTTAGAGCCGGTAGTGCCAAGGTCAGCGCCGACGACACAGAACAACCGAAAGCTGGAAAATTTTTAATCAGCGCTGACAGCGTCAAACTAGCGCCGACGATGCCAAACGCGGTTTAGACCCCATTTCTAGAAGTTTTGATGTATATGGACAAATTTTTAAGAGTTTTTGGAGGCACCTCTTGGAGAACCGACCTTGGGCTTTATTTTGGGCCGAGTTTCATTAGAAAAAGGGCTCCACTACATTCATTTTTTTGCTCCACAACGTTCTGCCACGCCACATTTTCATAATCCATCTTCATTCCACCACCATATTGGAGTCAATTAGTAATTTTGCTTTCATAGTTTAGAGTTTTTGTGGTAAGATTTAATGTGAAACTTTCTGTAAGTGTTGGAGAAGGAGAAAAGTTAGAGAGTTCTTCTTCCTGCATGTCTAAGGAAAGACTACAAAGGATTTGCTTTGAGAAAGGGTTCAAAATAAGTTTGTTTGTTTATTTAGTGTTGTATGAAATTTCTTTTATATATGAAATTTGTGTTTTGTCATATCTTTCTCACAAAGTCTGAGTACTTCCCTCTATCTTTCCCCATACTCTGAAATTTGTGTTTTGTCATATCTTTCTCATGAAGTCTGAGTAGTTCCCTCTATCTTTCCCTCTACTATGAGATATGATGTATCTTTTTCATGAAGTCTGAGTAGTTTACTTTATCTTTCTCCCTACTCTGAGATATGGTGAAGCTGAGTAGTTCCCTCTATCTATCTCCATACTCTGAGATATGGTGAAATGAAGAGATAATATGAATGTGCCAATAATTAAAATATAAAATAAATTGTGATGATTTTTCAACTCCAAACTTAATTTACTTTTCAATATGATCAATTAATTTGTTAAAATATGTTGTGAAACATATGACCTAGAAATGGAGTATGAGTTCTACAACAGAGTGAATGTCACATTTGATTTCATGAAGGAGAAATTCGTTCAAGAAATTAAGTGCAAATAAATAGGAAAATTTTCTTTGTTGGGTGTAGAATTGGAGAATCTTTAGGGTGACAAACTAAAAACCCCAATTTGGTTTTAGTGTTTAAAAATTAAAGCGAGAGTTAGTGTTCAGGTGAAGGTAAGTGAGAGCTCTGGAGTGGGAGCAATTATCCTTCTAGCCTAGCCACAGATTTAGGGACTAAACCTAAGATTGACCAATGATTTTTTATGTAGTGTATTAGGTTAGAAAATTAAAATTGCTCCTATTTGGTACAATACATATTATAAACATTTATCTCATCTCATTTCATCATAATTTCATTGTAGTAGGAAGGATGTTTTTTCACATAAGAAATCTTCATTACATAAACATAGTTAGTAGATTAGTAGTTGTTATTCAAAATTTACAGTTCCATTTTGCTAATAGTTAAGTAATTTGGTTTGTTTAATATCTCAACATTCAAAATTAGTGACAGTGATTTCGTTTGATTTTTTGTAAATAACCTGTTAAAATTTATCATTGCTAACTTACACCTTCCCCGTGAGATCAATATTTGAGGCTTAAATAGAAAGTCCATTATTACTTGATAACGATACATATACTTGCGTAGAATACCATTATAAATTGCCTATAATTATATAGATTTTACACAACTTATTTTCATATAAGGATAAAATTTTTGGTGTTGTAGTGGTGTCAACTTCATAAATCCTTACATATACAAATTGGGATCAAGTTTTTGGCACCGTTGCTGGGGAAGGTAACAGTTAAATTTAATTAAATTAAATAGTTTTGATGAATTAGGAAATTTAGATAATATATATTTATACAAATATATAAAAAAACAAAATAAAATAAAAATACATAAAAAATAAAAATTAAAAAAAGAAATTTATTTAAGAGTTTATTTTTAAAGAATTTTACTTTACTTTATTTGTTTATGCGAAATATTGGATTTGAAGGTTTAGTATGTTACGATTCAGAATTAGAACGTACTATTAGAAAGATTCAAAAACAACAAAGATAAATTAAGAATTTGAAAGAAATGGCAAATAATATAGAAAATCCAATAAATGAGAATCGACAAAGACCTTTAAAAGATTATACGAATCTGACAGCAGATGAACTTCATTTAACTATTCAAAATCCTGATGTTGCTGCTATTTCATTTGAGCTTAAACCTGCTATTATAGAAATGGTACAAAATAATTAGTTTGGAAAACACCTACTAAAGATCCTAACTTACATCTTGCTAGTTTTCTTGAAATTTGTGCTACATTTAAACATGATGGGAGTGTCTAATGATGCTGTTAGGCTTAGAATTTTTTCTTTTTCATTAATGGATAAAGCCAAGGCTTGGTTAAATTCATTAGCGTCTGGATCTATTAGAACTTGGGAAGAACTATCACAAAAATTCTTGGCTAAATATTTTCCACCCTAGAAAACTACTAAGCTTAGAAATGATATTACTTCTTTTTGTCAGTTTGAATGAGAATCAATAAATGAAGCCTGGGAAAGATTTAAGAAAATGTTTGCACCATGCTTTAGCAGATTGGTTAATAATTCAAACCTTTTACAATGGATTAGTAGGATCATTAAGATCTATTATAGATGCTACTGCTGCCAGATCATTAATGTCAAAACCTTTTAATGAAGCATATTCTTTAATTGAAGAAATGGCTAATAAAAATTTTCAATGGTCGTCTGAAAGGGTAAATCCTAAAGAAGTAGCTAGTATTCATGATTCTGATGTAATGTCTATTTTGGCATCTCAAATTGCTGCTATTTTTAAAAAGATTGATCAAATAGAAGCGGGCTATTCTCAAACACCCCCAGTATTAGAGGAAAATTCACTATGACAGATTATTGATACTCAACCATTCTTATGAAACCTTAAACGCTATAAATAATTGAAATATTAATCCCTATTCTAACTATTTTAACCATGGATGGAAAAATCACCCTAATTTTAGTTGGAATAATTATAATAATTTAGTGAATCCATCTATAAATCTGAACAATTAAGGAAATCCTAATTTTTGACCTTATTATCCTCTAAGATTTTACTCCAATCCTAACCCACAAGTTAAGGAAAACAAATTGACGATGGAAGAAGTGATGTTGAATATGGAAAATCAAATACAGAATCAAGGGCCTGCTATTAGAAATATTGAAAATCAATTATGACATATTTTTACTGCACTTATTAACAGACCTTTTGGAATTCTTCCGAGTACTGTGGAAGTTGATCCAAAAGATCAAAATAAAGAGTAAATTAAAGCTATTCAATTACAAAGTGGAAAATAAATTGAAACAAGAATCTAAAGAGAAACTGAAGTTGATGAAGAGAAGGAAGAAATGAAAAATGATCAACAGGAAAATGAATAAACATACGTTCCTTTAGAAAAATCATTACCTCCATTTCCTCAAAGACAGAAGCAGAAGAATAAAGATAAACAATTTACAAATTTTTTGGAAATCCTTATGAAGTTAACAATAAATATTCCTTTTTTTTTTAAGATTTGAAATAAATGCCAAGTTATGCAAAATTTATGAAGGATGCACTAAATAAGAAAAAGAAGTTTACAGATCATGAGACCGTTGCACTCAGTGAAGATTGTAGTGCTATTTTTCTGAAAAAGCTTCCTGAAAAATTAAAAGATCTTGGTAGTTTTACTATACCTTGTGCAATTGGTGAAAAGTTTTATGGAAAAGCTTTATGTGATTTAGGAGTGAATATCAACCTTATGCCCTTATCAATTTTTAAACGTTTAGATTTGGGAGAAATTTACCCTACTACTATAACTCTTCAGTTAGCTGACCGATCAATAACTTATCCAAAAGAAGTTATAGAGGATGTACTAGAAAAAGTGGATAAATTTATTTTATTTGTAGACTTTATAGTATTGGATATGGAGGAAGATAAAGAGATTCCTATTATTTTAGGGAGAACAATTCCTGCAACAAGAAGAGCTGTAATAGATATACAAAAAGGAGAATAATGAGAGTTAATGATCAAGAAGTAAAATTTAATATAGCAAAAGCTATGAAATATTCTACAATAGAAAAAGATAATGAATGTTTCAGGATGGAAGTAGCTGATTTTCTAAGTAATGAACAATTTAAGAAAGAATTCTAAGATAAATTTAAGCAAGGAGAAATTTTTTAAGATGAAGATGAAATTAAAGAAGAAGATTTGGATTATATTCAAGGCAAATTTTAAATGTTAGACTTATTGGAAAACGATAGTAAAAATCTTATTCATTTAAGTATTAAACCACCTAAACTTAAATTAAAGATATTACCTGCCCATGTAAAGTATGTATTTTTAGGTGAGTCATCTACATTTCTGGTTATTATATCTTTTGAGTTAATTGAGATTCAACAACAAAAGTTAATAGAAATGTTGAAAAAGTATAAAAAGGCTTTTGGATGGACTTTAGCAGATATTAAAGGAATTAGTCATTCAATTTGTATGCACAGAATTTTATTAGATGAACAATATGAACCTAAAGCTGATCCTCAGAGAAAAATAAATTTAATAATGAAAGAAGTTGTTAAAAAAGAGATTTTAAAATGGTTAGATGGTGGAATTATATATCCTATTTCAGATAATGCTTGGGTAAGCGCAACGCACTATGTCCCGAAGAAAGAAGGAGTGACTGTTGAAGAAAATGAGAAAAATAAATTAATACCAATAAGACAAGTTACTGATTGGTGAATTTGCATTAACTATAGAAAATTAAATATGACCGCCAGAAAAGATCACTTTTCCTTACCCTTTATAGACCAAATATTGGATAGATTAGTAGGGAATAAGTATTATTGCTTTTTAGATGGATATACTGGTTATCACCAAATTCCAATTACTTCAGAGGATCAAGAGAAAAGATTGTTTACAAGCCCATATGAAACATATTCTTTTCTTAGAATGTCTTTTGAACTATGCAATGCACCTGTAACATTTCAAAGATGTATGATGTCAATTTTTAGTAATTTTATAGAACATGGAATGGAAGTGTTTATGGACGATTTTTCTGTATTTGGGACTTCGTTTGAATTATGCCTTAATAATTTAGAAAAAAATTTGAAAGTATGTGAAAAAGTCAATTTAGTATTAAATTGGGGAAAAAATGTCAATTTATGGTTGCAGGAGGTATTGTACTCGAGCATAAAATTTCTGAAAAAGGCATGGAGGTAAAATTACAGAAAAATTATCACCGCCTACTAGTGTTAAAGGGGTGAGAAGTTTTTAGGACATGCTGATTTTTATAGGCACTACATTAAAAAAATTTCAAGAATAACTAAGCCTCTATGCCAACTTTTAGAAAAATATACAAAATTTGATTTTAATGAAGAATGCATTATAGCATTTAAATTATTAAAGAAAATATTAGTCACTGCACCTATAATAGTACCACTTGATTGGGAGAAACCATTTGAAATAATGTGCGATGCTAGTGATTATGCTATTGGGGTTGTATTAGAACAAAGGCATGACAAAATTTTTAAAGTTATATATTATGCTAGTAAGACTATAAACGAAGCTCAAATTAATTATACTACTACTGAAAGAGAGTTGTTTACTATTTTTTATGCCTTTGATAATATTAGACCTTATTTAATTGGAACTAAATGTATAGTGCATACAGATCATTCTGCTATTGAATATTTAATGCAAAAGAATGATGTTAAACCAAGATTAATTAGATGGATACTTCTATTGCAAGAATTTTATTTTATCGTGATTGATAAAAAGGGAAATAATAATCAAATAGCTGATCATTTGTCTAGAATAGAAATAGAAATATTAACTAATTTTATAAATGAAATCTTAGAGAATTTCCGTGATGAACAATTATATAGTATTGATGAAATGGATGTACCGTGATATGCTGATATAGCAAATTATATTGTAAGTGATATTCTACCACCTGATATAAAAAATCCACACTTAAAGAAGTTTATATATAATTCAAAAGATTATTTTTGGAATGACCCATATTTATATAAACAATGTAAAGATCTAATTATTAGAAGGTGTGTCTTATGAAGAAACTCAACAGATAATTGAAAGATGTCATGATTATGAATTTGGACGACATTTCAAAACAAATTGAACTGCATATAAAATTTTACAAGCTGGATTTTATTGGCCTACTATTTTTAAAGATGTTAATGAATATATTAAAACATGAGATAGATGTCAACGTGTAGGAAATATATTTAGAAGAAATGAAATGCCTCTAAATAACTCATTAGAAGTTGAAAAAATTTTGATGTGTGGGGATTAGATTTTATGAGACCATTTATGCCTTCATTTGGAAACTTATATATATATATTACTTGTTATTGATTATATGTCCAAATGGATTGAAGTTATTGTTGTACCTAGATGTGATGCTCGGAGTGTTTCTAAATTTTTAATTAAAAATATTTTTACAAGATATGGAATGCCGAGAGTAATTATTACTGATGAAGGATCTCATTTCAAGAATAAGAGAATCAAAAAATTAATTAAGAAGTATGATATTATGCATAAATTCTCTACTGTTTATCATCCTCAGACTAGTGGTCTAGCAGAAATATCAAATCGTGAAATTAAACACATTTTAGAAAAAGAATGTAAATCCTTATAAATTGGATTGGTCTGCTAGATTGATACTGCATTATAGGCATATAGAACTGCTTATAAGACTATTAAAGGAATGTCCTCATATAGACTGATATTTGGAAAAACATGCCACTTACCTGTAGAATTATATCACAAAGCATTTTGGGCTATTAAGGAATTTAATTTTAATCTAAAAGATGCTGGTGAGAAAAGATTATTGCAACTCAATGAAATTGAGGAGATTAGAAATGAAGCATATATTAATGTAAAAATCTATATAGAGAAAATGAAAATATGGCATGATCGGAAGATTATTCAGAAGAAATTTGAACCTAGACAAGAAGTTCTATTATATAACTCAAGATTGAGATTGTTTCCAATAAAACTGAAATCCAGATGGTTAGGACCATTTAAAGTGATTGAAGTTTATCATTATGGAACTGTTGTGATTAAAGATCCTAACACTGGAAAGACATTTAAAGTTAATGGGCATTGTTTGAAACACTATTATGAAGGACACATACCTCAATTTAAAGAAGTTTTAATGTTAAATCAACCTAACTAAGCAAATGGTATGTCGGGATGACGACATTAAACCAAGCGCTTTGTGGGAGTCAACCCATACTTATATGTCTATGAATTACTATTTAGTTTGTTATGTGTCTTATATGTTAGTAGATAATAATCCTACACAATTGCATTTACTATAAATTAAGTCCAATATTGGTATTGGAAGAAATGTTGGAATCTAATTGAACGAAAAAAGAAAATCACAAAAATTTGGCCACTAGCACCGACGGCGCCCAAGGAAAAGGATCTCAGCTCCGGCAGCGCCCATCGAGAGCGTCGGCGACGCCGAGAGCAGTTGGACGGTTACTGTGACTTTTGGCTGACTTTGGCGGGATTTCGCTCCATAATAACCACCAGGAGGAGTTCTTAAAGTCCTAAAAATTTCTTATAACACCTAGAAACTTTCTATTATTGGATTCCATGGCTTCTAATTCCAAAAATAGTTCAAGGTATGAAGTTTTCAATAGAAGGAAGTTTATTAGTTTTGACGGACAAAGATTATACGATACAGTTATTATGAAGAAGAGATTAATCAAGGAAAGAGGATTTGTTAGTCATGGGTTGATCAATCCAAGTGCTCCAGTTGACAAGATTATTCTGCAAAGGCGATGGGAAGTTCTGTGTTACACTATCTCTTTGGTTGTTATACCTGTAGTGAAAAAGTTCTATGCAAATCTACATGGAATTACCCAAGGAGTTTTCTTCGTATGAGGTAAAGTTGTACCATTTACTCTTGCGAGGATTAATGAATTCCATATGATAGAGAATGTTCCAATATGTCATTATGCAAATTTCATTCCTACACAAGATTTGATGCAAGATATTTATAATTTATGACGGATGAAAGTGTATTGGGAAGTACGAGATGAAGGATATATTAGTTTTCCTATCTTCATCACTTAATCCAATTTCGAAGCAGTGGCATTTCTTTATTTGTGCAAAATTACTCCCTACTATGAACATCAGTAGAGTCACCAAAGAGAGTGCTATTTTAAACTACTATATTCAAATGGAGAAACCTATTGATATAGGTTCAATTATATTTAAATCTGTGATAGGAATCATTATGAATGAACCAATTTATGGACTTGGGCATCCTTCTACAATTTTTCTGATTTGCAGTCAATTCCAAGTGTCATATGAAAATTAAGAAATTTTTTTACTATCGTGAGAGCCCATGATTCCTATTGATGATCAGTATGTTGGAAATGGAAATGAACCACTAAATTTTCTTATAGATCATTTTTCACATGCTTCAACTCCGTTAATGCCACCACCAGTTGGAAGTTTGCTTGCTTTAGAGAAGAAGTTGAAGAAAATTGAAAGAGAACTTCATAGTATTATGAATGCAGTGGGAGATCTCAAGTACCTTTTTGATCACTTAGATTGAGAATGAAAGATAATTTTGATCACACTGGAATTTTTGAAGCAGGATTAGTTTGGATGTTTAAAGAAAAGGGGTGGATCAAAGAAAATTCGATAGATCAATTCCCGTATCGATCCTTCTACAACCTATATGTTTAGTACCAATCTATGGGAGATATTAGAGGAGGTGAAAGCACTAAAGATGAGGTTGAATGATTGAAGATTGTGAATTCTCTACTTGTGTAAAAGTGTTTATGTGTTTAGTGTAATTGCGCTGATTTGGTTAGGTTTGATTTGGTTGTTTTTGCTTTAGAATTCTGAACTTTGATTATGTGTATAGTTTTGTGTCAGCATTTAGTGTTGTAGCTTGATTTTGATGTTGATTTATAATTAGTTTGCTTAATAGATGTGAATTTGTGATTTGTGAAATGTGTTTATAAAAAGTGTATTTTCATATATAAAAGATAGTTTGTTGTTGTTTGTGAAAATGATTGTTTGTGAAATGTGTATATATGAATTTAGGTAAAAATTTGTGTTTAAAAAAACTAAAAACTTTGGAGAAAATTGAAAGGAAATTGAAAATTTGAAAATCAAAATAGTGAATTTTGGTCCTTCAGCGCCGACGGCGCCTTCGACCCAAGAGCGACAAATTAACCCTTTAATTCATGATTTTCACCGCAAACCTCCATTTATACCCCTTAAGTTACCTTCAACCTTCAGTTTTGCACCTAGGGCTTGATTTTGGGCAAATTTGAGGCGATTTAGAGACAAAGGAACTTTGGATTTCACCTTCTCTAGGTAAGAGCTACACTTTAAAGTAAAATTTTTTTATTTTCACCAAAGATTTTTCTCACATTAACTAGATCCAAAAATTTGAATTTTTTTTTTGAGAGATTTTGAGAAAATGCTTTGGTGAATAAATCTTACTTAGTGGATTTAAGTTTAAAGTGATTTACATTTTGATTTTCTGAAATTTGGGATTGATTCGAATTTTTTTTTCAAATTTTTCTAGATTTCCTATGGCACCTAGATCGAGCAAAAGGAAAGTAGAATATGACGAGCAAAAGTTTATTAGCTTTAGAGCCAATGCTTGATTTCATAGTCTTCAAGAAAATAAAAAAGTGAATCAGGATTGAGGTTTTAAAAATCTGAGAGAAGAAGTTGAATAATTGATTATTGTTCGGCTGTAGGAAAACTTCTGCTACGCACTTTGTGAGCATGCAGGAGTTGATTTCAGAACTGATGAGGAGAGGATTGAGCTTCAGAGACCGATTGGGTCTGCCAACATCAAAACTTTTGAGTCCCATGTTGATTGGAGATTTAGAAGACAGGATAGGGATATTCCTTCTACTTATAGAACACCTACTTTTAGTGAGCCTACTTCAAGTGACGCAAACAACAGGGAGTTGTTGGACCATATGATGATTCAATAGGGAGATATTTTGAGGATGGATCATAAGATGTAGAATATGGAGGCCATAAATGCTCATATTGATGATCTGATTCGCCAGAAATTTGAGTATGATGCTGCTTATGATGATGTTTAGTGAGATACCTGAGGGGTGACCATACAATTCAGTTCCCTATTCAACCACTTATACTCCATATCAACAACAGAAGTTAGATATCGATGATAAGGAAGATGATAACTAGTGATATTTTTGTTTGTTTGTTTGTTTTTATGTATTTGTATTGTGTGATTGTATTGTTTGTGTTATGTTGTTGTTGAGACTCTTTTGTTATGTTATGTGAAACTGTATTGTGAAAAACTATTTTCTTTTTTAGAATTTACTTTAATTCTGTTGTTATTTTTATCACTTTGTTATGTTCTTTGATTAGCTCTTTCTCAGCAAATTTTATATGTATTATGTGCAATTTAATGTTTTTAGCCTTGTAGTTTTCATATTAGCACCTGCAATATTTCAAACTTTATGTTAAAAAATCAGAATCTCCAACAGGTATGAATTTTTTTTAATGTATTTAATGCTTTCTTTCACCTTTCATTTTTAAAGTTCTTCATGTAAAAAAAATTCTCTTAAAAATTTAAGTTTGGAGGGGAAGAAGAAAAATCATTTTTAGAAAAAGAGAAATAACTTAATTTTATTTGTCCTCACTTAACTAAATTCTCAAAATTTTAAAGCTAACATGACCTTTGGCATTAATNCAGGATCACCAAAGACTTATCAGGGACTAAGGGTTGAACTGGCAGTGAATTCTGAGACGCTTGATCTACTATGATGGCGATGTCATTTTCATCTTCAAAAACTGGGAATCTTTCAGTTGGATCTAAAGGCTTCCAAGGTAGCAGTACATTTTCCCAATTTTCATAGGACACTTGAAACTGACCTGCAAAGTGAGAAAATTGTGGAGGGGTGTCCAAGCCCATAAGTTGATCCGTGAACGATCAGCCTAAAACGGACTTCACAATTATAGATCCAATGTCGATCGACAGTCCCTTTGGATGCAGTAATTCAAAATGACACTTTCTTTAGAAACTTTACCGATCTTCATTGTCGGTAATAGTTTCGCAGAAATGAAAAAGTGCCAATAATTTGAAACGGGAATCAAAAGTGTGCAGAAAAACTAACATACATGTTTTCTCTTATTTCCTAGTAGTTAGTTTCGTCCGTTAAATATTGGTAAATCTCATTCATCTGGTTTCTCATTGGGATGAAATTGGAATAGTGGCATATAGGAACATTATCTATCATATAAATTCATTGATCCGTGCAGGAGTGAAAGTGATCCATCTTCCTCGCACATAAACAACTCCTTGTTTAATTTTATGTAAATTTGCATAAAATTCTTTTACCACTGGAGCCACCACAGTGGCAGTAGTGTAGCACAACACTTCCCATATTCGTCGCACTATCTTTTCTTCAATATCCGTCATGGGATTATTCAATCCGCAATTCACGAATCCTCGTTATTTGATTAATCTTTTCTTTGTCAGCAACTTGTTGAAGATTTGCTGTGCTTCCGCACTAATAAACTTTTGCCGATTGAAAACTCATATTTTGGGATTATTAGAGGAATTGGATGTCATAGGAATGAAATTGGTAGAGTTTCACTTCATTTTTGAAGGGAAAATTTGAACTAGAATTCAAATTTTTTAGTTTAAGAAGATTATTCCAGCCCAAAAACCGCCAATAACCGCCATTTGAACCCGCATAACCGTCCATTCCCCGGTCTCGCTGTTGGCGGGGTCGATGGTTTTGTTGGTGAGCTTCTGTATTAATTTTTTTCTGGACTCTCAGGAAAAACCCGCCATCGGTGGCTTTGAGGGCGCCGTCGGCGCCCAAGGTAAAATTTTCACAGTTTCGCTTTAGTCTGAACGCGTTCCAATTTTTCTTCATGGATCCAATTTTTAAGATGTTTCAAGGGTAAATAAGAGTACTGCCATGAACTAGCAATAATCTCAACTAAAAACTATTATAATTGTGAATAAACTAAAGATAAATATGGGTTACCTCCCATAAAGCATTTGGTTTAACGTCGTCAGCCCAACCTATTCAAGTATGGGTTGCCTCCCATAAAGCGTTTGGTTTAACGTCGTCAGCCCGACCTATTCAGGTATTATTTAGGTTGACCTGATCATTAAAACCTCCTTTAAAATTTGGTCTTTTACCCTCATAATATGGTTTTAATCTATGTCCATTTACTTTAAATATTTTTGCATCTTCTGATCTTCAATTTCAACAACTTCGTAAGTATAAAATTGAGTAACAGTAAGGGGCCCTAACCAACGAGACTTCAATTTCCCAAGAAATAACTTCAACCTAGTGTTGTAAAGTAAAACTTCTTGTCCTGGTTCAAAGTTCTTTTGGTTAATCTTTTGATGATGCCATAACTTTAATTTTTCCTTATCAATTCTGTCGTTCAAAGTTCTTCTGGTTAATCTTCCGATCATGCCATAACTTTAATTTTTTCCTTATAAATTCTGTCGTTATCATAAGACTCATTTCTTAATTCTTCCAATTCATTTATTTGTAACAATCTCTTCTTACCAAATAAGACTCATTTCTTAATTCTTTCAATTCATTTAATTGTAACAATCTCTTCTTACCAGCATATTTCAAATTATAATTGAATTCTTTAATCGCCCAATATGCTTTATGCTCCAACTCTACTGGGAAGTAACAAGTCTTTCCAAAAGTCAGTCTGTAAGGAGTCATTCCAATAGGAGTTTTATAAGCAGTCCTGTAAGCCCATAATGCAGTATCCAATCTAGTGGACCAATCTGTTCTACTAGGGTTTACAGTCTTTCCAAGTATTTGTTTAATCTCTCTATTAGAAATTTCAGCTAACCCGTTGGTACAGTTTTCTCAAGTATTTGTTTAATCTCTCTATTAGAAACTTCAGCTAACCCACTGGCTTGTGTCTTTTCAAGTATTTGTTTAATACAGTCTTCTCAAGTATTTGTTTACTCTCTCTATTAGAAACTTCAGCTAACCCACTAGTTTGAGGGTGATAGACAGTAAGTATTTGTTTAATCTCTCTATTAGAAACTTCAGCTAATCCACTAGTTTAAGGGTGATAAGTAGTAGAAATTCTTATGAATAATATTAAATTTTTCTGCCAATCTCTGAATGTATTTATTTCTAAAATGGGATCCTTAGAATAATATTAAATTTTTCTGCCAATCTCTGAATGTATTTATTTTTAAAATGGGATCCTCCATTAGTGATAATCATTCTAGGCATTTCGTATCTAGTGAAAGTATTTTTCATTAAAAACCTTGAAACATTGTTAGCGTCACAAAGAGATAAAGCTTGTGCTTCAATCCACTTGGAAATGTAGTCCGCTGCAATTAATATATATAAGTTCCCAAATGAAGGAATAAACGGTCCCATAAAATCTAATCCCAAAACATCAAAGATCTCAACTTCTAACATGAAATTCAGAGGCATTTCATTTCTTCTAGCCTGCTCATTGACATCGATCACAAGTTTTTATATATCTATAAACATCTCTAAATATGGTAGGCCAATAAAATTCAACTTCTAATATGAAATTCAGAGGCATTTCATTTCTTCTAGATATATTACCTACTCGTTGACATCGTTCACAAGTTTTTATATATCTATAAACATCTCTAAATATAGTAGGCCAATAAAATCCAGCTTGCCATGAAATTCAGAGGCATTTCATTTCTTCTAGATATATTGCCTACACGTTGACATCGATCATGGTTTTGTATCTGTAAACATCTCTAAAGAGAGTAGACCAATAGAATCCAGCTTGTAAAATTTTATAAACAGAACATAAAGATAGTAGGCCAATAAAATCCAGCTTGTAAAATTTTATAAGCAGTTTTATCAAACATCTCTAAATATAGTAGGCCAATAAAATCCAGCTTATAAAATTTTATAAGCAGTTTTATCGTATAAAATCTAGCTTGTAAAATTTTATAAGCAGTTTTATCACTCCCAAAATGTCCTCCAAATTTAGAATCATGACATTTCTGAATGATCAGCTCAGATTCTTCATAAGGTACCCATCTCCTCATAATAAGATTCTTACAATGTTTATATAAATAAGGCTCATCCCAAAAATATGCTTTTGCATCATGAATGAATTTTCTTTGTTGTTGCAATGTCAGCATAGGTGGTAAAATATCACTTACAATATAATTAACAATATCAGCATACCATGGTATTTTTCACTCATTAATATTATAAAGTTGTTCATCAGGGAAACTGTCTGTAATTTCATTGTCAGTGTCAGATAATTCTTGTTCTAATCTTGATAAATGATCAGCAATTTGATTATCAGTTCCCTTTCTATCAATAACCACAAGCTCAAATTCTTGCATCCAAAGTATCCATCTAATCAACCTTGGTTTAGCATCCTTGTTTTGCATCATATATTTAATAGCAGAGTCATCAGTATGCACAACACATTTAGCTCTAATTAAATAAGATCTAAATTTATCTAGAGCATACACAATTGCTAGTAACACTTTTTCAGTAACAGTACAGTTAATTTATGCATCATTAAGAGTTTTACTAGCGTAGTATATAACTTTAAAAATCTTTTCATACCTTTGTCCAAGAACAGCTCTAATAGCATAATCACTAGCATCACACATCAGTTCAAATGGTTTCTCCCAGTTAGGTGAAACTATAATAGTGGCTGTGATTAATTTTTTCCTTAATAACTCAAAGGCATTTAAAAGCTTTCAGTAAATTCAAATTTCTTATCCTTTTCTAAGAGTTGGCATAGAGATTTAGTAATATTTTTTCAGTAAATTCAAATTTCTTGTCCTTTTCTAAAAGTTGGCATAGAGGTTTGGTAATTTTCAAAAATATTCTTTAATAAAACGCATGTAAAATCCAACATGTCCAAGAAAACTCCTAACCTCTCTTACATTCCACAGTTCCTTTTCTAAAAGTTGGCATAGAGGTTTGGTAATTTTTGAAATATCTTTAATAAAACGCCTGTAAAATCCACATGTCCAAGAAAACTCCTAACGTCTCTTACATTAGTAGGAGGTGTTAGTTTAGATATAACTTGAATTTTTGCAGGGTCTCCAAGAAAACTCCTAACCTCTCTTACAGTAGTAGGAGGTGTTAGTTTAGATATAACTTGAAATTTTGTAGGGTTTGCTTCCATACCATCTTCCGGAGGTGTTAGTTTAGATATGACTTGAATTTTCGTAGGGTCTGCTTCCATACCATCTTCCAAACGCCCTAACATAATTCCTCCTGCAACCATAAATTGACATTTCTCCCAATTCAGAACTAAATTATTTCTTTCGCATAACTCCAGAACTTTTTCAAGGCAAATGATGTTCCAAATACAAAGAAATCATCCATAAATACTTCCAATCCATCATCAATTAACATACTAAATATGGACATCATAAAACTCCGGAATGTGGCAAGTGCATTACATAATCTAAGGCATTCTTCGAAAAGCAAAAGTTCCAAAAGGACTAGTAAATGTTGTCTTTTCTTGATCCTCAGGAACAATTCTTCAAAAAGCAAAAGTTCCAAAAGGACTAGTAAATGTTGTCTTTTCTTGATCCTCAGGAGTAATATAAATATGGACATCATACATCTCTGGAATGTTGCAGGTGCATTACATAATCCGAAAGACATTTCGAAAAGCAAAAGTTCCAAAAGAACTAGTAAATGTTGTCTTTTCTTGATCCTCAGGAGCAATATATTCCAAAAGGACTAGTAAATGTTGTCTTTTCTTGATCCTTAGGAGCAATAGGAATTTGATCGTAACCAAAAGGACTAGTAAATATTGTCTTTTCTTGATCCTCAGGAGCAATAGGAATTTGATGGTAATCAAAAGGACTAGTAAATGTTGTCTTTTCTTGATCCTCAGGAGCAATAGGAATTTGATGGTAACTAAAGGACTAGTAAATGTTGTCTTTTCTTGATCCTCAGGAGCAATAGAAATTTGATGGTAACTGGTGTTGTCTTTTCTTGATCCTCAGGAGCAATAGGAATTTGATGGTAACCGGTATATCTATCTAAGAAATGTCTTTTCTTGATCCTCAGGAGCAATAGAAATTTGATGGTAACCGGTATATCCATCTAAAAATCAAAAATATTTGTGGCCAGCAAGTCTATCCACTATTTGATCTAAAACGGGTAAAGGGAAGTGATCTTTCTTGGTGGCAGTGTTTAACTTTCTATAATCAATGCAAATACGCCACCACGTAACTTGTCTGATAGATATTAACTCATTATTTTCTTTTTTTTCAACAGTCACTCCTCTTAGGAACACAATGAATTGCACTTACCCACGCACTATCTGAAATAGGATATATATNGAGGATAATGAAGTTCAAAATCATTAAAGACTATCCAGATATAGTAATCCTCACAAAAAGAAAAGAAAAAAAGAGAAGGAAAAAAAAGAAAAGAAAAAAAAAAGAAAAAAAAGAAAAGAAAAAGAAAAAGATAAGAAAAGGAAAAGAAAAAGAAAAGATGCGGGGAGAAGCTTGAGGAGATGCTTAATTAAAAATTGGCTTCACTTGAATCAACTTAAGGAAAAGACTTTGATACATTTTCTAAACTTTTGATTTAAATATTAACTTAATTATTAATAAAGTGTTATGAAGTTATTTTTCATATGAATTTCCTAAGTGACTTTAATATAAAAAAATTGCAATTTTTCTTGAAAGAAATAGAGGATAAAAAACCTTAGACTTAATTACTGAATATCTTTACACTTTTAGTATTAACTGGAATTGTTTTGAATTTTTCTTAAGTTAAACTACTATGTTTAGAGAACTAAATATGGAAGTCTAAAAGTTAAATTCTTTCCCATAAGTCATATTTTTAATAGTATAAGGAGTTACCTTGAGGACAAGTAACATGTAAGTTTGGGGGATTTTGATACACTAAAAATATATGCATTTTTAGACCCATATTTTATACCGAGGACAAGTAACATGTAAGTTTGGGGGATTTTGATACACCAAAAATATATGCATTTTTAGATCCATATTTTATACTTATTTTTGGTGATATTGCACTTTAATGGAAGGTATTTTGATGTTTTTTTCAGATTGTTGTTTTTTAGGGCTTAAAGCAAAAATAAAGCAAAAATGATGAAATTTAAAGTCAAAATGACGTTTTTGACGAAATACTCGGCGCCGACAGCACCAAGGTCAGCGCCGACGGCACAGAACAACAGAAAGCTGGAGAATTTTTACTCAGCACTGACGGTGCCAAACTAGCGCCGACGGTGCCAAAGGTGATTCAGACCCCATTTCTAGAAGGTTCGATGTATTTGGACGATTTTTGAAGAGTTTTTGGAGGCACCTCTTAGAGAACAGACCTTGGGCTTTATTTGGGGCTGAATTTCATCACAAAAAGGGCTCCTCTACGTTCCTTTTTGTCACTCCATAATGTTCCACCACGCCAAATTTTCATAATCCATCTTCATTCCACCACCATATTGGAATCAATTGGTAATTTTGCTTTCATATTTTAGAGTTTTTGTGGTAAGATTTAGTGTGAAACTTTCTGTAAGAGTGTTGGAGAAGGAGAAAAGTAAGAGAGTTCTTCTTCCGACATTTCTAAGGAAAGACTACAAAAGATTTGCTTTGAGAAAGAGTTCCATATAGGTTTGTTAATTTATTTAGTGTTGTATGAACTTCCTTTTATATATGAAATTTGTGTTTTATCATATCTTTCTCATGAAGTCTGAGTACTTCCCTCTATCTTTCCCCCTACTCTAAGATATGCTGAAATGAAGAGATAAAATGAATGTGCCATAATTAAAATATAAAATAAATTGTGATGTTTTTCAACTCTGAACTTAATTTACTTTTCAATATGGCCACTTAATTTGATATTTTATTATTCAAAATTTGCATTTTTTTTGCTAATAGTTAAGTAATTTAGTTTGGTTAATATCTCACCATTCGAAATTAGTGACAGTGATTTCGTTTGATTTTCTGTAAATTACCTGTTAAAATTTATCATTGCTAACTTACACCTTCCCCGTGAGATCGATATTTAGGGCTTAAATAAAAAGTCCATTATTACTTGCTAACGATACGTATACTTGCGTAGAATCCCATTATTAATTGCCTATAATTATATATATTTTACACAACTTACTTTTCATTTAAGAATCATGTTTTTGGCATTGTAGTGGTGTCAACTTCATAAATCCTTACATATAAAAATCAAGATCATTGACCTTGTGTGTTTTTCTAGAGCTAAGGCACTCACTCTTACGCACAATCACTTACAACCCTAAACACAAATTTTCCTGAATTTGGTCCCTTGATCTTTTGAGAGACTCATGTAGATGGTCCCCTAAGCCCACTAGCCTTAGGCTGGGGTTTAGCTAAGACCAATACATAGAGGACCCAAATGGGGTTTCCATTGGTCCATAGCTTATTTATGGTGGTTGGCCTTTTGACACCCAAATCCACCCGAATTACCTAAGTACCCTTGAAACCCTAAACTTGGCAAAAATTTCCAAAATTCTCAAATTCACCCAAATTACCCAAATTTTCTCAAAACCATTTCAAATCCTTTGAAAATACCTAAATTACCCAAAAATACCAAATTTACCAAAATACCCCCCAAAATTTCCAAAATTACAAAAATGTGCTTGGCCCCCCAAACTCTCCAAAAATATCCAAAATCACCCCAAATGCCTCCAAAACTCATTTGGAACCTTCAATCGGCCCCAATTTGACCAATTTGATACCCCCAAATTGCCTTTAAAGGCCCAATTTCCCCAAATTTACCTCAAATGTCCATCAATTTGATCCCAATTTCCCCCAATTTCAATCATAAACTCAAATTAACCTTCCATGTGACCAATTTAAACCAAATAAAAGCTTAATTGGCCCATGCTTTGAGCCCAATTTTGATATAAATCAAATCCCCAAATTTTGGCCACATTACCTAATTCACCAAATTGAACCCATAGCCCACTTAATTTGCCACAATTTATGTTTAAAACACTTCATAACATTCCTATACATCAAACTTGACTTTCAATTGACCATAGTGAGGCCTCAATTTCATTTAATTTCAACCTAAATCCAAAAATCCTTAATTTTGCCCCAAATTGGCTGTCTCCAAATTCCACCAAGTTGATTGCCTTAGCCCCAAAATTGACACCCAATTTATGTTAAAAACTCTTAATGATTTTTCTGTTGACCATTTTTAATAATCAATTTGGATTTAGCTCAATCCTAGCCCAACATAGGCCCAAATCTAACCCAGCATGACCAAAGTGACCAAAATTCTAAAATCCTTTAAAATGAACCCCCAATTGAACTCAAAATCACTTCAATCCTTCACAAAAAATCTTCATTACAATCATCTACACAATTTTGATCAATTAATTGGGCTCAAACTCATGGCTAGCCTAGCCTAAACCCAAGATTTGGTCATTTGGACCCACATTTGACCCATGCACCAAAGTTGACCTGACCATGTCAAATTGGTCAAGGCAAGACATCTACAGCCAAATTTTGGACCATGTTGACCAGGCTAAACCTTATGAAGTCATCAAAATGAGATATGGACCAAAGGTTCCCTAAATCAAGGGATTGGCTTCCAAATTTTCTTAAGTCTAAAGGATTTTTGCTAAAACCAAACACCTGCCCAAATAAATTGTTGTGACAGATTCCCCTGGCACACCTGACCTAATGACCACCTCCCCTAGCCTTGCTGACCAGCCTAGTCACCAGAGGAGACAAAACCATGAGCCACCACCAAAAAATTCAAACCCAATTCAAACTTAGAAGCCACCTCTTCCCATTTAAAATTTAGAGCTTCTCTGCCCTCCACATAAGCAGGACTTGGCACCTGAATTGAGACCCTAAGCTCCACCCTTAGTCTCTCTACTTAAAGTCCCTCCTCCATGACCATTCGGAGGTGATTCAAAAACTTAAACAAAACTCTACCAAAATTCTCCCAAACCCTCTAGCGACTGAGAGAAGTTCATCCCCACCATTTTCCCTCTCTGCATCCCACTGTGAAACCTCAATTTCACCACTGAAATCTATGGTGTTTTTGGCCACTTCTCTAAACCCTACCAAGCTTCAAATTAACTTGTCTAAAAGCTTCACTAGGGTGAATGAGGAAGATCCTCATCGAATCCCCCTTGTCCCGAGCACTCTAACCCATTGCTAGATCAAGGCCGGATCACCTCTTGATCAAAGTCTTATCTAGACCCGACCTCAGTTCAAACTATAGCTTGCAGGAGTTCGTGAGGTCAAGGTGAAGCTCCTCAACTCATTTGATCGAGGCTACATCTGTTAAACCAAGGTATAGCTTACAAACCCTATTTCTGGGTTTGGTTTGGACCTTTTATGAAGAAAACTTGAAAATCATAACAATATAACCATATAGATGTACTTTTCTTAAGTAGATGAAGGTATAGGAACAAACCCAAAGTGATTTGGTTGAGTCTAGCCGAGATATTAAGGTTTGAAGTTGAGCGGTTCACGGGTTCTAGCTATCAGGGACGATGAAGGAGAGCCGCCTGATCAAGCGTGTATCGGATAAATGAACGAGATCGAGCCAGATGAGATCTTTATGTGTGAACAGCTGGACGTGTGGCTACCGAGTCAGATGGCTGTGCCGAACCAAAAGACGATGCGTGGAGCTTTGGAGACGCCTAGGATGAGGTGGCACCGCGCTGGATAAATAGAAAAATAGGGATTTATTTGAATTATTTAAATGCGTGATCTTTAAAAATTCATATCTTTGCATAGAAAAATCACAAAAAAAAATAAAAAAATCCTAGTGCTCAGTGAACAGAGGAGACAGATGTGGAAATAGTTTGAAGTTTATTTGAAATATATTTTATTTTTAATTAATTAAATACTTTTTTTAGTCTTTTAATTTTTCATGCATGTAGAAATTTCACCATGGCTTGTTATTTTGGCATGTTGTTGCCTCTGTCTTAGGGGACATTCCTTGATTTTTCCAAAGTCAGAGGAGACCCCTAGATAGAGATCCATATTTTTCAAGTTTATGTCTATTATTTACAAAAATTAATCATGATAATTAGCATGCTATTTAGAAAATCCAAGAAAATTTTGGAAGGTAGTCATTACCAGAGAACCCTTTGAAAAATGTTTCATGATCTAAATCATTAAGAATACACCTAATTTCTACAAACCCTAAAATACAAAGAAAATTAATTTTGGGAAACACAAACATCTAATTGACTTGATTTTTAATCTCTACTGCAATCTGAAGTTCAGAGAACTCCCCATAAAATTTTTAAAACATTTGGAGCTCATTTGATAACTCAAATTGATTTTCTAAGTTAAATAATATTTTGACACTAAAATGATTTTTTAATAATTAAAATGAAACTCAATAAAATTATTAAAATTGGTTTTGGGAGTTCTCTGTAATAAAAGGGATTTTCCAAGAATAAAATTGTAAATAAAATAAAAACTTCATTTTTTAAGCCTATTTTGAACATTTAAATAATTAAAAATTAATAAAATCACAAAATTGATAAAATGGTTGGAAATGTTTTAAATTATTTTCTAAGCACTTAGGAGCAATTGGAATATTTTTCCTAATTTTCTAAGTGAAGATGTTGAATTTTAAAGCTGAAAATAAGTTTTAAAGGCTAAAAAAAGAATTTTTTTAATCTTTCACTTAAAAAATTCTAATAATTCAAAGGAAAATTAGAAAACGTAAAATTTGTTTCTTTAGGTTCCTTGAACTTAGAGAGATTTAGTAAAAAATGCAAAACTCATTTTTCCACATTTAAAATATTTTATAATTAATTAATACTCCAGAATTTAACATTATTCTAATAATTCAAATAAAACTCAAAAAATCATGAAATTTGGTCCAAATGGTTCTCTAGTTTAAGTCTACCTCTAGTACAAAGTTTAAGGGAACCTTAAAAAATTTTCTTGGAATTTTTTAATCAACATGCTAATTTTCATAATTAATTTAAGGAAATGATGCACTTAAACTTGAAAAATATAGATCTCTGTCTAGAGACTTCCTATGACTTTGGAAAAATCAGAGGATGTTTCCCTTGACAGAGGATATAACATGTTAAAATTTCAAGCCATGGTGAAGTGCCAATATGCATGGAGAATCAAAACATTCAAATCAGTATTTAATTAATTAAAAATAAAATATTCATCAAATTGACTTCAAACTATTTCCACATTGTTCTCCTCTATTCACTGAGTAAGAGGGTATTTTTATTTTATTTTTGTGATTTTTCTACACCAAGATATGAATTTTTGAAGATAGGGGTATTTAAATAAATAGGAAAAATTCCTATTTATCTATTCGAACAACGCGTGCTGACAAGATCCTATGCAGCTCCGAAGGCATGCGTGGCGCGCTCTGGTTCAACATCGCCATCCACGTAGCTTTTAACTTGGCCTGCGGTTTATGTTTCGAAACGTTGTCCGACTTGATCTCCTCCATCCATTCGATACACGCTTGATCAAACGGCTCCCCGTCATCATCCCCGATAGAGTAATCCAGTGACCGTCCACACTAAAACCCTAAGATCTCAGCCTAGACTCAACCTAATCACTTCGAGTTTGCTCCTATGGACTCGTCTAAGTGAGACAAACATATCCATACGACAATCATGCAACTAAATTAATCCTAATCAAATGGAGAATCAAAATAGGCTCGAGAGGGGTGAAGTTTTATACCTTTGCTCTGAGAAATGAAGGTTCAATCAGAGGGTCTTGGCACATTCGTTGGGGTCTAAGGAGGCTAGGGATTAAGTCTCTTGCTGTGGTGTAAGGCCTAGGTATGAATTCAAGCAAGCTCGATTTCAGGTGTTGGTCTAGAGCTATGGTGGAGGCTATTTCAAACGGTAATTTGATGGAGCTTTGGCTTGTTTCTTGATTGTGAAGGTGTGGGCACAAGTAATTGAAGTTTGGTGGACTGTGAAAGTGTGATGAGTTCTTTCCTGGTTTTTGGAAGAGGTTTGAGCTCAAAAATAAGCTTCCACAGTGGAATTCAATAGGGGAGGAGGGTTGGATTGCACTGAGGGGATCTCAGAGAAGCTTTGTGAGAAGTTTGGGAGGCTCTCAGGGCACCTCCCAAACTGATTGAGAAATGTTTGGGTGACTTTGGGGTAGTTAGGCACATGGGGTGGCACATGGAGAAGCTTTGTGAGAAGTTTAAGAAATTTTCAGCACACCTCCCATCACCGTGGAGGTGATTTTTTTATAAAAATGGCCATGGGTGGCTCTCAGGCCACAACTTTGGGTGCATTGTGGTGCTTAGGCGAAGGGCAGAGGAGCTCTACGGTTTGATTTGGATGAGCTGGCCTCTAGGTTTGATTTGGGTGAAGCTCCATGGGGGTGGCTCTTGGTTTGGCCATTTTCCGGCCACTAGGCTGGCCGGCCTGCGAGGGGGAGGTAGCTAGGAGCTCAGGGAACCCAGGGGAATATGTCACAGCAATTTAATGGATTGAGGTTTAATTTTGGAAAAAATATCCTAAGCTTAAGAAAAAATGGAATGAAATCCCTTAATTTAAGAGACCTTTGGTCCATGACTAGTTTAGGTGGTTAGATGGGCTTTGGCTCAGTCTTAGGGTCTAACCAATGGCTGAGGTGGAGTTAATTTGGTGACTTTGGGGTAGTTAGGCCATCTTTAACGTATAGGTTCAATGTGGGTTCAAGTGATCAAAGTTTGGGTTTGGGCTAGGTTAGCCATTTAAAATGACCCAATTAATTGAACAACATTGTGTAGATGATTGTTATGAAGATTTTTGGTGAAGGGTTGAAGTGATTTTGAATTCAATTGGTAGGTCAATTTGAGGAATTTTTTAGATTTGGCCAATTTGGGCATGTTGGGCTAGACATGGGTCTAGGTTGGGCTAGCCGTGGGCTAAGTCTAAATTAGATGGTCCACATGATCAAGGGAGGTGTTTTTAAGATTTTCCATGAAGGGATGGAGTGGAAATTTTGGGGTTAAGGCCCTCAATTTGGTGAAATTTTGAGACATGGTCAATTTTGGGCAAATTTAGGGCTTTTGACTTAGGTTGAAATCAAATGAAATTGAGGTCCTACCAAGGCCAATTGAAGGTCAAATTTGATGTGTACAAATGTTATGAAGATTTTTCAACACAAATTGTGGCCAATTGAGTGGGCTATGGGTTCAATTTGGTGGAACCAAGTCATGGGGCCAAAATTGGGTTTTTGATCTAAATCAAAATTGGGTTCAAATCATGGATCAATTGGGCTTGTATTTGGTCTTAATTGGTCATATGAAGAGTGAGTTTAAGTTTAGAATTGAAATTGGAGAAATTGAGACCAATTGGATGGACATTTGAGGTGATTTGGAGAGAATATGAGCCTTTAAAGGGCAATTTGGGAGTTTTGATCAAGGATGGTTAAATTGGCCAAATTGGGTCATGTGATAGTTGAGGAAAATGAAATTCAAAATATTTGGGAGGTTTTGGGATTTTATAATTTTTTTGGAATTTTGGGCCAAAGAGGGGTATTTTGGTAATTTGGCAAATTTGGTGATTTTGGGTAATTTGGGTGTTTTCAAGGTGTTTGAAATGATTTTTGAACAAGTTTGAGTATTTTGGCTAGATCTGGAGATTTTGGCCAAATTTCGGGCCCCAAGGGTATTTGGGTAATTTGGGGGAATTTACGGGCAATAGAGTAGGTTGGGTATCTTGATAGAGTTGGATTGCCAACCACCATAAATAAGCCATGGATCAATGGAAACCCCATTTTCGGTCCTCTATGTAGTGGTCTTAGCTAAATCATAGCCTAGGGCTAATGGGTTTAGGGAACCACCTACAGGAGTCTCCCAAAAGTATCAAGGGACCAAAGCTTAGAAATTCTGGGTTTACGGTAATGAGTGATTGTGAATGCAAAAAAGTGTCTTGGCCCTAGACCAACAACCAGGGTCAACCCTAAGGTACAGCAGTCCTAAGGGTGACTCATCTTGAATTTCCCCCATAATGACCCCACCTACTAAGTGCTATAGCTTAAGACCAATATGTGGAAATTCAAGTTTAGTAGTGAAAAGTTTGAAATTTCTAATGGTGAGGGCTCCTTGTCTAGTTGTCTAAGAATAGTCAATAGGAAAGTCCTACACTAGACCTTAGGCTACTAAAGAGGGAAAACTAAACCTCAACCAAAAGTGAGGTCAACAAATGTACCCCCAATAGGTGTGGTGTGCTGGGCAAGCACACCACGCGTATTGGCGTTGATCGACGAGATCAATAAAAGCAAATACAAACTCCTAAGTCCACAGACCCGGAAGTATGTGTAGAGTTGTGTGTGCGTGTTTTTTTATTTTCGTCGGGGATACTGACAAGTGCATATTTGATCAGGTCAAGAAGTAGGGACTCTCGCTGGGGATTGGAGAGTGGATTTCGGGTTATGAAATTTTACAGATTTCTAGAGGATGGGAATCAATACGCAAGTGCTGACTCCGAAATGGGAATTGAAATTTAAGTATCAATCCTGAAAGGAAAGGAAGAGTCAAAATTTAGGTATCGACCTCAAAAGATGAGAATCAAAATTTGGGTACTCATCCAAAAATGAGATTTGAAATTTAGGTATCAATCTCAGGGAGAGAGTCAAAATTTAGGTATCGACCTCAAAAGATGAGAATCAAAATTTAGGTGTTGATTCAAAAATGAGATTTGAAATTTACAAAGAGCTTGTGGTGTTGAATTTGCAGAAGCGTGTCATGTGGAAATGTTGATTTTGTTGAAGAAGATTTATAGAGCATCGTGGGGTTTTGTGCAAAATGCAAAATTCCGCGGAGATGTGAAGAGAGTTAATGCAGATAAATATGGTTGTGTTGCACGCACAAAGAGTAAGAAACTCTGAAAAATGAGAGAATCCACTCAATAGATTTTTTATCACATTTAATTTTTCAAAATATGTCTTTAAAGTTTTAATTTTAATTGGTTGATTTTTTAAAAAAAAAGAAATTTGTTTTGTTGTTTATTCATTGGTGATTATTTTTATTTAAATTTTTTTGTTGTTAAAGATTTGTTGTTTCGTTCTTTGTTCATTGAAATTCTGAACCAACGTGTGGTTCGTGGCTTTCATCCATTGTACAAAAAGGCAACTGATAAAAAGGCACATTCCTGAGGAAAATTTTCATTAATATGCTTCAATAAAAAGATGTCACGGATCGAACATAGGCTAACGCATCAAAAAGTACAATTTATAGTTCATGTCAAAATACATTCAGAACATCTCATGCTATGAATACATTGTAGGTAGAAATATCAGATACATATCATGTTGCTAAAAAAAAAAAGTGAACCCTCTGACCGTCTGTACTAGGTATGACGAACTCCTGATCAAGCAGACCTTATAAGTTATGCTCCATGATAAGAGTTCCCTTCGCATGTACTTAGAGGTACAACCCTCTCATAGCTCGTACGATAGTAGTTCTTCCGGTTCCTGGTCCAGCTGGAATCCATATAGCATTTTGTTGTCATCCATCTTGCAGAAAGTCACAGACACCCTATGGTGTCGTACCCCTAGAATGCAATGTTTGGCAACGTCTGCACCGTTGCCTTTAAGAACGAGTATTGAACCGAATGGTAGAGGAATCTCCACAGAACCCCTGAACTCAGCAGGGCCATCTACATTGATTTCTTTTTCAAATAAAATATTGTTCTTGCTCATAAATGAGATCATGCAGAAGGGCCTCACAAAATCATGATGATCAAAGTGTGGAGGAATGCAATCACCCTCTTCATAGATATTGATAATACAACTATTGGGAATAAAGGTAACAGGTAGAATATTCCATTTGACCATTCTTTTGATCATTCACTTTATCATTCACAGTAGCAAATCTACTTGATCGTGTTTGAGGATCCTAGGCAGATTCCCCTATTTGTCATTTGTGAAGTTGTAACAACAGCTGCACTGGATGGTGATTCTTCCCTTTCCTCTCATCCATTTCTTTGGCTCAGAATATGTTCTTTCCATGAGAAGGCATGCTTGGCCTCAATCTCTTAAATCAAAGATACAGTCTAGAATGCTTCTTTCATCACTTTCGGAGAAAACTCTGGTATACAGCTCCAAGCCTTCCGGTATGTTGATGAACTTTCCCTGAACTTCTTCATAAAATTCAAGTTCTCTTTTATTTACTTTACTTATCTTGTAGTACTCTATCATACCAGGGGTTGGCAGCTGTCGTGGACGTTCCTTCCTTCGAGCATTGGCAAGAACCCAAACTAGCGCTGGTTGATCTGGAACATGAGACTCGGGCTCTAGCGGGATGTACGACCCTGGGCTCCCTTGTACATACTGATCTATCCCCAATGGGACATATGGCTCATCCATCATAAAATCTGAAGTCTGAGACCCATTGGTGCTTGAAGTATACTCTTTCAATGTACTGAAATGATGTAAATGTAGAACATTGCAATCTGGGCATTCTACAAACACGCCCGTGGCTGATGTGCTGGCTGGTATTTCAGCGTTGCAAGTCGGGCAACCCTTGCATAAGACATCTGAAACTGAAAGTGTATCTGACTCTGTCACAAACCCTGGTTCTTCATCCGTGGTGGGTAGGCTAGCAGAAGTTTCTTTCAGTTTTGGATCATAAATATGCCCCTCAGGAATAGGGGTGAGCAAGTTGTTCGTCTCTCTTTGACGTCTGCGTTCTTGTCATAGAAAAGCTCTCTGCTTCTTACTGCTGGTATTCTTGTGTTGCGTCCTGCGAAGCGAAGCACTTGGCAGTCATTTGTTATTGGCGGCTACTAGGCCCTTGACTGGTGTAGCTACCATAGAGGGCAGACAGCTAGGCCCTTCCGTCGGATCTTGTTCTGTTATCACGTTCTTTCCTTTGTGTGATATATTATCTTTATTGGTCACTCTTAGTAGTGAAGGCAATCCCTCTTTCTCTTTGCAGCTGTCTATGTCCATGAGAGGACCTTCGTAGTCCATGTCAACCTAGTTAAAATCCATGTTGAAGTTAATGGTACCGCCCTGCCGCGCCATTTCCTCATTTAGTGTGAGACTCCAGCCAACCTGGAAAGCAAAGATCAGCCTCTGTCCCGACATTTTTCTGCTGACGACAGGAAAAACGTCAGTGGGCCGAAACTTAGCATGAACAAGAACAAACTAAAGTATTTATTAAAGTAAATTTTAGTTTATTTTGGTGAAATGAATTGTTTATTTTATGTATGAGTTTTGTTTAATTTAGTGGAATATTAAGTTCAAAAGGTAGAAAGGAGAAAATGAAGTTTAAAATTTCTTTCTCAAAATTTTCATTATATTGAGGTTAATTACAAAATTTGGACCAGGTCATAGACATTTGGCCACATAGATAACCCTAAAATAATCAAAGTTTCCAAAATTTCAAAGCAAGCAAAGGCAAGCGGCGTTAGGTTGCGTAATTAGTTTTCAGATATCGTCTATTTATTGGTAACATGGGTCTTTTTCCCTAGAAGTCCACTAACTGATAGGCTCCTCCTAAATTAACCTTTTTAATGACAAATGGTCCTTCCCAAGTTGGCTCGAATTTTCCACCTATCTGCGGCATGCAAGAATAGGCCTTTTGAGCACAAGTACGAGGTCACCAACTTTGAATTTCTTTGGGCGGACCAATTTGTCATGGGCTTATACCATCTTTTCTTGGTAAGGCTCCAAATGTTGTTGTGCTTCTAGTCGTTTTTCCTCGAGACTCTCCAGTTCTTCAAGTCTGAGTTTTGTGCTTTATTCCGTTGTGAGTTGGTTGGCAACAGCGACTCTGAGAGATGTTGTCTGGATTTCTAGTGGTAGCATGGCCTCGGACCCATACATTAGCATATAAGGTGTACACTTAGTGGGAGTCCTGAAAGTCGTCCGAAGGCCATAAGGCAGTTTGTTGTGCCAATCCCTTTTGTTTTCATCCAGTGTTTTCTTCAAAATCTGTACCAGTGTTTTGTTGATAGCCTCAGCCAGACCATTTGCTCTGGGATAGTAAATCGCAACAATGAAATTCAATTGGATTATCTGTCACTAATAGACAATTGAAATAAATATGTAATTTTAATAACTCTAAAATAACTAATTATACTAATGAGGTTTTTAATGTGATATTCAATATATAAGAAAGCA
>JXCR01148676.1:1979-16894 GCA_002079205.1 Phalaenopsis hybrid cultivar | reverse complement strand
GCTTCCTATAAGGGCAAGCCCCTATAGTTAATTACATCTTAGGTAACAGAAGTTACTTAAGAATACTCTCAATAGAATCAAGAAAAATTAACTTCAAGGAGTTCAAATGGTAAGGTTCAAAAGATATTGGGTGGAGAAATATGAAAGGGATTGGTTCAAATTTGGAACATTTTGTTTTGGAGTCCAAAGGAGGGAACACTAGAGGATGTCACGGACNTTTCTCCAATGACCCTAATTCATCATTCCTACAACAAAACATAAAAAATACATTTCTTTAAAGTGCAATATCCCACCATAATTCATCATACCTGAAACAAAAATAAAAAATACCCTTCTTTAATGTGCAATATCATCAAAAAAAGTATAAAATAGGTATGAAAATCTCAACATATTTTCCTTTGGTCAAAATCCCCCAAACTTAACTATTACTCGTCCTCAAGTAATTTTAGTACTACATAAAAGTTATGATATATTTTAGTAAATTTTTAATTCAGCAATACTATAAGTTTGATTTAGATAAATATCATAGTGAGATNTTCCTCACAATTTAGACTCTCTACCAAACACTAATGGAACCTCTCCAACCTTCAAGACCTTTCTAACATCCAAGACCTCTCCAATTTTCGGCCAAAATCTTCTTTAAAGTTGTGGATGAGCTTTCCCAAAAGTTACCTAAGCACCCCTCCAAAATTCATCCTCATCCAATGCCTAGTTGGGCATAACCACCGAGCTCGCCATCGGAGGGCCTTCTAAGTGAATTAATTCTGGAGTCTCGAAAAAATCTCACCATCGGCGCCGTTGGGCTCGCCGTCAGCGCCCTAGTTCAAATCTTCACATTTTGGTCCTTTTCGCTCCAAATTTGCTCCTTTTTGTATCTTTTTTCTCCAATGACCCTAATTCATCATTCCTACAACAAAACATAAAAAATACATTTCTTTAAAGTGCAATATCCCCAAAAACAGTATAAAATAGGTATGAAAATCTCAACATATTTTCCTTTGGTCAAAATCCCCCAAACTTAACTATTACTCGTCCTCAAGTAATTTTAGTACTACATAAAAGTTATGATATATTTTAGTAAATTTTTAATTCAGCAATACTATAAGTTTGATTTAGATAAATATCATAGTGAGATTTTTTAGAAAAAATTCAAGTAATTAAATTAACTCTGTAGTTACAAGATTATCTAGTCATCAAGTTTAAGAGTTCTAGTCTTCTATTCATTTCAAGAATGACTATATGTTGCAATATTAAGTCACTTAGAATATCCAAAAGATAGGAATTTTATGAGAACACTACTAGTAAAAGATCTAATCCATAAATATAAGTTCAGGAATGTATTTAGGTTTTCCCTTTAAGCAGGTCCAGTGAAGCCACTTTTTGATTAGGCATATCCTCAAGCTTCTCCTCACCTTCCCATTAGGTAGGTCCACTGAAGCCAATTTTTGATTAGGCATATCCTCAAGCTTCTCCTCACTTTCATGGTAGGTCCAGTGAAGCTTTTTGATTAGGCATATCCTCTCAAGCTTCTCCTCACTTCAGGAAGGTCTAGTGAAGCCAATTTTTTATTAGGCATATCCTCAAGCTTCTCCTCACTTTCCATTTTTTTTTTCTTTCTTTTCTCTTTTTCATTTGGATTGCTTTCAATCCTATATATTTTTCTTTTTTTTTTTCTTTCTTTTCTCTTTTTTCATTTGGATTGTTTTCAATCCTATATATTTTTTCTTTTCATTTCAGTTCTTTTCTTTTCTCTTTTTCATTTGGATTGCTTTCAATCCTATATATTTTTCTTTTCTTTTTAGGGATTGTTGTCAATCTTTTGTTTTTTTCTTTTTTAAGTGAGGATTACTATATCTGGATAGCCTTTAATGATTTTTAACATCACCTTTCTTTCCCTAAATTTGAAACTCAAAGCATTCCCTTACCTTCTAAATATTTCATAGCTTTACATCATTGAGCCTCAATCTTTTCTTCCAAATGAATTTCCAAATAACTGTTACATCATTGAGCCCCAATCTTTTCTTCTCAAATGAATTTCCAAGATTCTTAATAATAACTGTTACATCATTGAGCCCCAATCTTTTCTTCTCAAATGAATTTCCAAGATTCTTAATACTTTATATAGTTTCATTTACTTTAAATAGTTAACTATAATCTTATTCTCTTATACTAAATATCTTATATACAAAATTAATTTTCATTACAAAAATATTTCTTTAAATCTACCATAATATTTAAATATTTACAAAAATATAGTTACCTGAATTAAATATTCATAGCTTTTACATCATTGAGCCCCAATCTTTTCTTCTCAAATAAATTTCCAGATTATTAACACTTCAAAATATAGTGTCCTTTACTTTTTCCTTTACTTCAAATAGTTAACTATAATCTTATTCTCTTATACTAAATATCTTAAGTTACAATAATTAATTTTTCATTACAAAAATATTTCTTTAAATCTACCATAATATTTTAAATGGCTACAAAAATATAGTTACAATTTTCATTACAAAAATATTCCTTTAAATCTACCATAATATTTAAATATCTACAAAATATAATTACAAAAATATTTCTTTAAATCTACCATAATATTTAAATAGCTACAAAATATAGTTACCTGGATTAAATTCACTACATAAAATCATTTAAATAATTTTTTAAAATAATTAAATAGACGACATCTAATAGTTAATCTTTTTCTTCCCTCCCCCAAACTTAAATTTTTCAATATAAACTAATACAGGTGGAAAGAAAAACTCTAAATATAAATCATACCTCAGTATTTTAGGCATTTTCATCATTCTGAAATTTTTGCAGTCCTTCTCAAAATTTCTACTTCACCTGGTCTGTAACATTAGGAGCTTTCTACACATATAAATCATTACAGAAATTGCTAGCTAATGAAATTTTGAAATAAGTATAAAACTAAAACATTAAACAAGCACATGTACAAGTACAAGTACATCAATTACTATCAGATATCAAAATCCCAAACTATGTATTCGTCTCTATGATCAGCAGGTGGATTGGGTTGATACTGAGTATATCGGGGGCACTCAGGGAAAGTAACATCAGGCCACCTCTATAGTGTCGGGCTTGATTCATAGTAAGCTATCTCAAAATCTGAATGCCTCTGAAGGTACTCACTATCATAATCATGTCGACATTCTAAACCTTCAATCCTTTCATTTATTAATTCTATACTCTTCCGTTGCAAGGTTACTCATTCATCAAATCAGTCAAAGTAGGGGAACTAGAAGGTGGAAGGTCATAACTTGTAGAGAGAACATCTCTACTAGTAGAAGGTTCTTGACTTTTACTTCAAGTTCTCCATTTCTCATGGGATTCATAAGTTTTCAAATTAGCTTCATAAATGGGTTTCATAGCGTAAACATATTCTTCGTCACCTCCAGCTTCCACTCCAGAAAGTTGGCAAAGTGCATAAATAAGGCAAGGAAGTCTTAGACCTCCACTTGTTTCACTCCTTACCACAGTCAATATATTCTTAAAAATAATTCTCCCCACATTTATATTTCTATTATTCTAAATACAGAAATTCAGAATAGTTCTCTCTAGTTACCTCACTATGGCGATAAGTTGGTAACAGAGTAGAGGAAATAAAATAGTGCCACGCCTTAGAGGTGGCATTCAGCATGGAAATAGAAAAATTTATCCGTTCTCATAGCTTAATCTTCCACATTCCTTTCTCATCAGTGAGAAAGTTGATCACATCATTCAGGGGGCCTTCCATAGTACCGAAGAATTCATAATGGCAGTTATAAGAGTCTAGGAATTCGTAAAAAGTGTTAGTGCGGGCGGCATTAAATTCAACAGGAGATCCCCGCACTTGAACGATTCTGTCTTCAGAATAGAATATGTTGGCATAGAATTATTTCACAATATTTTTAGCGGCCTTATTGGTGGTGTAACAAAAGTTTTCACACCTCCGCTCGGTAATAACACTTTCAATCTCTCCTCCCAGACTCTCAAAAGCTCGATCTTGTATGTATTTCTTTCCTTCAAAAATAGAAGTAAATCTTAATTGAGCCTTCACATTGACGAAGCGAGACTCGTCGAACTCAAGTCGTCTCTTTTGTCGTGAGCCATTTGAATCTAATCACAATTATAGAAAATTTCTAAAATATACTTCAAATATGCAAATAATGGCTTCCAAAAGTAATTTTAAGAGTTCAACACTACGTTCCATGAATTTCTTCCCAATATTTTCTTCACATTCCCAAATTTTTTGGATCTCCTCAATGTGGAAGAAATTAATGGTGAAAATCAAATATTTTTAGTTTGGAGTGAAGCTCTTACCTAGAGATGATCAAATCTGGTGTCAAAAAGCCTTGAAATCGCCCGAAATCCAAGATTTCTCAAGCTCTAGGTCAAAAATTGCATTTTTAGGAGGAAGAAGATGATGAATAGTGGCGGTTGACTGGTCAAAATCATGGTTAAAGGTGTTTTTTTTGTGAGCTCACCGTCAACGGGGTGTTCAGCGCTGTCAGCGCTCTCTATTAAAATTTGAACATATCTCTCAGGAAAAATCTGTCGTCGGCAGCGTCGAGGGCACCGTCGGCGGGCTCTATTGATTTGGTTCAATTTCCAGATTTTTGAAATTTTGATCAATTTCAAGCTTCAACGACATTTGTTCAATCATTATAGACATAATTTTAAGTGATTAAATGATGTACTTATCACAAATAAAATTTCACAACACAAAACATCACATTTATATATAAATTCCAAGGGGTACAATATACATTACTTAACACACCTAAGTTTGGTATTTTTTCAAACTCAATACACTAATTCAGCATCGCAATCCAAGCCACAACACTCAAAACGCTGAAAACAAAACATCCTATGCTTAGTTTCAACTATACAGAGATCTAAAAACATAATTCTAAAGCAAAGCAAATGCAAAGTTCAAATCAAATTACATATATAGATAGACAGGTAGCAATATAAATCTACTATTCACCAGATTTAGTACTAGATTCTCCTCTGAGATCATTCATTGATTGCACACGAACGAAGAGGTTGTAGAAGGGTTGGTATGGAAATTCTTCAGTAGAATCCTCTTCTATTAATTTCATCTTCCTCATCAGTCGTATCAAACTATCTTCTAAATGTCCAGAGTGCTCAAAATGTTCTTTCATCCTCCAGTCTAGATGATCGAAGAAATTGAAGATATTATTAATTGCATTCATGACATTTTGTACCTCCTTCTCCAATTTCTTGATTCTGCGCAGGATCACCAGAGTCTTGTCGAGAACTAAGGGTTGAACTGGCAGTGAATTTTGAGACGCTTGGTCTACTATAATAGTCATGTCATTTTCATCTTCAAAAGCTGAGAATCTCTTAGTTGGGTCCAAAGGCTTTCAAGGTAGAAGTACCTTTTCCCAATTTTCATAGGATACTTGGAACTGACTGCAAAGTGAGAAAATTTTTGAAGGGTGTCCAAGCCCATAAGTTGATCCATGAACGATCAGGCCCAAAATCGACTTCACAATTATTGATCTAATATCAATCAGCAGTCCCCTTTCGATGCATTAATTCAGAATAGCACTTTCTTTAGAAACTTTACCTATCTTCATTATCGGTAACAGTTTCGCAGAAATGAAGAAGTGTCAGTGTTTCGAAATGGGATTTAGGAGTGTCGCAAAAAAAATAACATACTCATTTTCTCTCATTTCCCAGTCTTCAGTTTCGTCCGTTAAATATTGGTAAATCTCATTCATCTGGTTTCTTGTCTGGACGAAGTTGGAATAGTGGAAGACAAGAACATTCTCGATCATTTATAATTCGTTGATCCGTGCAGGAGTGAAAGTTATCCATCTACCTCGCACATAAACAACTCCTTGGTTGATTCCATAGGAACAACCACGGCGGTGGTAGTATAACATAACACTTCTCATCTTCTCCGCACTATCATCTCTTCAATTTCCTTAGAGGGATTATTTAATCCACAATTTACAAATCCTCGTTCCTTGATCAATCTTTTCTTCATCAGTACCTTGATGAAGATTCGATGCGCTTCCGTACTAATAAACTTTCGTTGATTGAGCACTCGCATTCTGGGATTATCAGAGGAATTGGACGCCATAGAAATGAAATTGGTGGAGTTTCACTTCATTTTTGGGAGAAATATGAACTTAGGAATCAAATTTGCAAGTTTAAAACGATAACACCCGCTCAAAAACTGCTAAAAACTGCCATTCAAACTCCAGAAACCGCCATCTCGTTAGTCTCACCATCGGCGGGGTCGAGGGCATTATCGGCAAGCCTTCTGTATTTATTTGCCTGGAATCTCAAGAAAAACCCAACGTCAATGGCGTCGAGGGCGTTGTTGGCGCCCAAGGTAAAAATTGCACAGATTCGCTCTAGTTCAAATGCATTCCAAATTTTCTGTATGGATCTAATTTTTATAATGATTCAAGGGTAAATAAGAGTAGTAAAGCTCAATACTACCACAAACTAATGATAATTTCAAACAAAAACTACTATAATTACAATAAAAGTAAAGATAACAATAGGTTGCCTCCCATAAAGTGCTTGGTTTAACGTCGTCAGCCCAACCTATTCAAGTGTTATTTAGGTTGCCTGGTCATTAAACCCTCTTTAAATTTTGGTCTTTTACCCTCAAAATATGGTTTTAATCTGTTTTCATTTACTTTAAACCTATTTCCAGTTTTCTGATCTTCAATTTCAACAGCTCTGTAAGTATAAACTTGAGTCACAGTAAAGGGTCCTAACCAACGAGATTTCAATTTTTCAGGAAATAACTTCAGTCTAGTATTGTAAAGCAAAACTTCTTGTCCTGGTTCAAAGTTCTTCTGGTTAATCTTCCGGTCATTTCTTAATTCTTTCAATTCATTTAAGTGTAACAATCTCTTCTTACCTGATTCATTTCTTAATTCTTCCAATTCATTTAGTTGTAACAATCTCTTCTTACAAGCATCTTTATATTATAAATAAATTCTTTGAATTCATTATCGCCCAATATGCTTTATGCTCCAATTCTACTAGTAAGTGACAAGTCTTTCCAAAAATCAGACTGTAAAGAGTCATTCCAATAGGAGTTTTTTAAGCAGTCCTGTAAGCCCATAATGTAGTATCCAGTCTAGTGGACCAATCTACTATACTAAGGTTTACAATCTTCTCAAGTATTTGTTTAATCTCTCTATTAGAAACTCCAGCTAACCCACTGGTTTGAGTGTGATAGGCAGTAGAGATTCTATGAATAATATTAAATATTTCTGCCAATCTCTGAATGTATTTATTTCTAAAATGGGATCATCCGTCAGGGATAATCATTCTAGGCATTCTTTATCTAATGGGATCCTCCATCAGTAATAATCATCCTAGGCATTCCGTATCTAGTAAAATATTTTTCATTAACCTCCGTCAGTGATAATCATTCTAGGCATTCCGTATCTAGTGAAAATATTTTTTATTAAAAATCTCGAACACTTTTAGCGTCACAACGAGGTAAATCTTGTGCTTCAATCCACTTTGAAACATAGTCTACCGCAACTAATATGTATAAGTTCCCATATGAAGGGTTTAGCGCCACCAGCGAGGTAAAGCTTGTGCTTCAATCCACTTAGAGACGTAGTCTACTGCAATTAATATATACAAGTTCCGAGGGTAAATCTTGTGCTTCAATCCACTTAGAAACGTAGTCTACTGCAATTAATATATATAAGTTCTCTTGTGCTTCAATCCTTGTAGTCTACTGCAATTAATATATATAAGTTCCCAAATGAAGGAATAAATGGTCCCATGAAATATAATCCCCAAACATAAAAGACCTCAACTTCTAACATGTAGTTCAGAGGCATTTTATTTCTTCTAGATATATTGCCTACTCGTTGACATCGATCACAAGTTTTTATGTATCTATAAACATCTCTAAAGATAGTAGGCCAATAAAATCTAGCTTGTAAAATTTTATAAGCAGTTTTATCAATCCCAAAATGTCTTCCAAATTCATAATCAAGACATTTCTGAATGATTAGCTCAATTTCTTCATAAGGTACACATTTTCTCATAATCAGATCCTTACATTGTTAATATAAATAAGGCTCATCCCAAAAATATGCTTTCGCATCATGAATGAATTTCCTTTGTAGTGTCAGCATAGGTGGCAAAATATCACTTACAATATAATTAACAATATCAGCATACCATGATACTTTCCACTCATTAATATTATAAAGTAGTTCATCAGGGAAACTATCTGTAATTTCATTGTCGGCATTAGATAATTCATGATTTTCTAATCTTAACAAAAGATCAGCAATTTGATTATCAGTTCCCTTTCTATCAATAACTATAAGATCAAATTCTTGTATCAAAAGTATCCATCTAATCAACCTTAGTTTGGCATCCTTCTTTTGCATTAGATATTAAATATTAGAGTGATCAGTGTGCACACACATTTAGCTCCAATTAAATAAGATCTAAATTTGTCCAAAGCATACACAATGGCTAGTAACTCTTTTTCAGTAACAATATAGTTAATTTGTGCATCATTAAGAGTTTTACTAGCGTAGTATATAACTTTAAAAATCTTTTCATACCTTTGTCCAAGGAAAGCTCCAATAGCATAATCACTAGCATCATACATCAATTCATAATTCTCCCAGTTAGGTGAAACTATAATAGGGGCTGTGATTAATTTTTCCTTTAATAACTCAAATGCTCTCCCAGTTAGGTGAAACTATAATAGGGGTTGTGATTAATTTTTTCTTTAATAACTCAAAGACATTTAAACAACTTTCAGTAAATTCAAATTTCTTGTCCTTTTTCTAAAAGTTGGCATAGAGGTTAAGTAATTTATTTAAAATCTTTAATAAAACGCCTGTAAAAACTTGAATTAGTAGGAGGTGTTAGTTTAGAAAACTCCCAACATGTCAAAGAAAACTCCTAACCTCTCTTACATTAGTTGGAGGTGTTAGTTTAAATATAACTTGAATTTTTGCAGGGTCTGCTTCCCTACCATATTTCGAAATTTTATGCCCTAACGCAATTCCTTCTGCAACCATAAATTAACATTTCTCCCAATTCAAAATTAAATTAGTTCTTTTGCATAACTCCAAAATTTTTTTAAGGTAATTTAAGCATGCGTCAAATGATGTTCCAAATACAGAGAAATCATCCATAAATACTTCTAATCCATCATCAATTAACTTACTAAATATAGACATCATACATCTCTGGAATGTTGCAGGTGCGTTACATAANTTCATTATTTTCTTTTGTCTCAACGGTCACTTCTCCTTTCTTAGGAACACAATGAATTGGACTTACACACGCACTATCTAAAATAGGATATATAATTCTAGTGTCTAACTAATTCAAAATTTCCTTCTTAACTACTTCTTTTATCATTGGGCTTAATCTCCTTTGTGGATCAACTCTTGGTTTATATTGCATCTAATGTAATTCTGTGCATACAGATCGAAGGACTGATTCCCTTAATATCAGCTAAGGTCCAACCAATAGCTTCCTTATATCTTTTTAATGTATCTAACAGTCTTTGCTCTTGCAAATCATTTAATTCTGAAGATATAATCACAGATAATGTAGATGAGTATCCCAGAAACAATACTTCAAATGGCTCGGCAATATTTTCAAATTAAGTTGAAGTGGTTTTATAATTGACGGAAATAGATTCTTGTCGGTATTTTCTGTCATATCCAGCATCTCAAATCTTTCCTGAACATAATATAATTCTTCATTTTTTATTTCGTCCAAAATAAATTCATCATTATCTTCAAATTGTTCTTTCTCTTCAAAATGTTCTTTAAAATGTTCATTCAATAGATGTTCACTAATTTCCATGCGAAAACATTCATTATCTTTTTCAACAGCAGGATATTTCATAGATTTCGCAATGTTAAAAGTCAATTCTTGATCGTTAACTCTCATAGTTAATTCTCCTTTTTGAACATCTATCATAGCTTTTCCAGTAGCTAAAATGGTCTCCCTAAAATGATAGGTATTTATTTATCTTCCTCCATATCTAAAATAATGAAATCCACAGGAAAGATAAATTTATCAACTTTTACTAACACATCTTCTATAACTCCCTTAGGATATGTCACTGAACGATCTGCTAACTGAAGAGTCAGAAGTAGGTGAGACTTCTCCTGATCCTAATCTTTTGAAAAATGATAGAGGCATAACNGCTGGTGGCTGCTGGTTTTCTCGTTTTCTTCTTTCCCGGAAAACCTATTTTCAAAAGTTTATTGTTCCCTTGAAGTGTGATCTGATGACTGAGCCAAATACCTTGGATTTGGCCACTAACATCCAATGGACAAAGGCTACCTTTGCTGACATTGTAGGAAAATACTTTGATACTATTAAAAATTATGATGACCTGGTTTTTCCACATGCTTATCATGAGGGGGCAGACCCCATTATTAAGCCTTTAAGCAGGAAAGGAGGGAAGATTGCTATTTTTTATTCTGAGGAGGATCTTTAAGGCCTGACTGAGGTCTACAAGTTCACTCTCATAGGAAAATTTCGGCTGGGGCATCCTAAAATGGAAGCTATACGAAATTTTTTTGACAGCATTAAACTTAATGGTGTTTGGAGAGTTGGACTTTTAGATGGAAGACATATTTTGATTAATTTATCCAGTGAGGAAGACTATGCTAAAATATTCTCTAAGCAAATTTTACAGATTGAAGGGATTACAATGAAGATCCTCAAGTGGTCCACAGAGTTTGATCCTAGCAAGGAACACTTCTTCAACCACAATGTCCTCTTCAACATTGGGCAAGCTTTGGGTAGGCCACTGAAATCTGATGTCCCTGCTTTTAACTTATCAAGACCTTATGTAGCAAGAATTCTGGTGAAAAGGGACATTACCCTCCCTGATGTTGATGAAATCTGGTTAGGCACTGAGCATAATGGCTATTGACAGAAGATCATAGTTGAACAGAAACCTTATTACTGTCACCACTGTAAAAATGTTTGGGCACACAGATGTTAGATGCTTCAGACTACATCCCAACCTCAGGAAAATGGCAGATAACACTCCTTTGCCCCCCAATGCAGTTGTGTTGAACTTCCCAGAGCAGTTTCAGGAAGTTCAGAATGTTTGTTTGGGGGATGAGGCTGCTAATGCTAACCATCAAACACTAAATAATGAGGAATATATGGGCAAGTTTCCACTCAATTTTGAGGCAGGACCTTCTGGGTATAACCCAGATGTTCAAGAACCTAATTGTGAGTTGGTTACTGAAATGGTTGATGATGATAGGGAAAAGGAATCACGTTCTCCAGCTTTGTAAGTCTCTGATGTTCATCAGGATATTAAAGGTGTGGATCAATGGGATTATTCTGTGGATGATAACGTAGTCTTGCAACTGAATAATGCCATGGAAGAATAATGGCAAATTCAATAATCTAGAAAAAAGAAGAAAGGAATCTTAGAATTGAAAAATTTGCAGGAAGGTGCTTATTCTCTTAGGGAAAGAAACTCTCATCAAGGAAGGAAGGAGGCTATGGCAAGAACCAGAAGGAGGGGGAAATCCATCTCCATTGGATGATGCACTTTCTATGCTGGAATGTTAGGGGATTGGCACATCCTAAATCCCTTAACAGAATCCTTGCCCTTAATAGAATGTTAAAATTTTGGAGCTTGGTTATCTTGGAGCCCATGGTTTCCAAAAACTCTCATAAAATCCTAAAGAAGTTTTTTGACTTTACTAAATTCTCAAATTTCAATAATAAAATTTGGGTGTTTTGTAGGAAGGAGGTTCTTTGTAATATTCTATGGGATCATCCACAATTTCTACACATTCAGTTCAACATTGGTGGTCAGGAAGGGTTGGCCACTTTCATATATGTTGGGAGTTCTACTATTGCTAGAAAGAGTTATGGGGAGCCTTCAATCTATTAGTAGGCCCTGCAATTCTATATAGTTGGTTGGTGGAGACTTCAACTGTATTTCAACACCTTCTGAAAAATTAGGAGGAAAGCCTCTAAATATTAATCATATCAACTGTTTTAATGACAATATCAATTTGACTGGTTTATTTGACCTGGGCTTCAATGGTCCTAGGTTCACTTGGAGAAGAGGCTCTCTCTAGGAAAGGTTGGATAGAATGTTTGTCAACTCCTTATGGCTAAGTGAATTCTTACACACTTCTGTTCAGCACCTAAGCATGACTGGCTCAGAACACAGGCCAATACTCATCTCCATTTCTACCTCCCCCACAAAGCACAAGTTTAGATTTAGATATCTTAATATGTGGTCCTCCCACTATGATTTTCTTAACCAAGTGGCCCAAGTGTGGAAGGATTGTTACCATCAAAACCCTTTAATTAAATTGTGGTTACTTCACAAAAAGATGGGCAGACATCTTTCTTCTTGGAATTGGTCAGTGGTGGGAGATGTCAACTTGAAAGTCCAGGAGGCTGAATGATCTGTTGCTCAATTGGAGGCAAGCTTGGAATCTAATCCTGATTTGGAAAATTAATTATTGGTGGAAAATGAAACTTTAATGAATGCAATTTCTGTGCAGGAGGAATTCTATGCTCAAAAGGCTGCAAAGACCAAATTTTGTGAGGGGGACATGACCAGAGGAAAATATGTTGTGATTTTCATACCTATTTTATACTGTTTTTTATGATATTACACTTTAAAGAAAGGTATTTTTGATGTTTTGTTCCAGAAATGATGAATTAGGGCATTGGAGAAAAAAGGTGTAAAAAGGAGCGAATTTGGAGCGAAAAGGACCAAAATGTGAAGAATTGAACTAGGGCACCGACGACGCCATCGACCCCACCTACGGTGATATTTTCCCTAGTCTCCGGAATTAATTCATTAAGAAGGTCCGCCAACGGCGAGCTCAACGGTTATGCCCCATCAGGCTTTGGATAAGGCCAAATTTTGAGGGATGCTTAGGCCACTCTTCAGAAAGCTCATCCACAATTTTAAAAGACTATTTTGGCCGAAAATTGAGGGAGCCTTGAGATCCTGGAAGTCCTGGAGAGTTCTTGGAGGTTAGAAAGGTTCCAATAGTGTGTAAAAATTGTGAATAATCTTCGAGAGATTGTGAGAGTGAATGGTTAGATTGTGAGGAATTCTTTGAGAGATTGTAAGAGTGGAGGGAAAGTGAGAGATTTTTTTGTATAATTGTGAGGAATTCTTCGAGAAATTGTAAGAGTGGAGAGAAAGTGAGAGATTTCTTCTCCCTTGCTACTTTGAATTCTTCGAGAGATTGTAAAAGTGGAGGGAAAGTGAGAGATTTCTTCCTCCTTGCCGCTTTAGAGGAATTCTGTGTGTTGTAAAGAAAGGAAGAGATTCAGAGGAACTTTGAGGAGTTTTTGAGGAATTCTGTGTGTTGTAAAGAAAGGAAGAGATTCAGAGGAACTTCGAGGAGTGTTCTTGAGGTGGAGAAATTAGAGATAAATTGGAAGAGATTCAGAGGAACTTCGAGGAGTTTTCTTGGGGAGAAATTAGAGATAAGTTTATTTAGATTGTAAGAGTGGAGGGAAAGTGAGAGATTTCTTCCTCCTTGCTACTTCCAAGAGGAATTTTGTGTGTTTTAAAGAAATAGAGATTCAGAGGAACTTCGAGGAGTTTTCTTGGGGAGAAATTAGAGATAAGTTATTTACTTATTGTAGTTTGTATGACTTTGACTTTATATATAAATTCTGAGTTTTGTTGTGTTTTTCCCATGAGATCTGAATAGTTTTTTCTGTCTTTCTCCTTGTCTCGAGATTTGTGAAATGGTGATTTGAATTGGTGAAGCAATGAAAATGTTTAAGAAATTGTGATGATCTTTTCACTTTGATCTTCATTTAATTTCAATCTGGCCAATTGATTTGTTAAAATATGTTGAGTTTTAACAACTAAAGTGAAGATTACATCCAAGATTCAGGGAGGTCAAAGCCCTTAGAAGTTGGGTGCCAATAAATAGGGAAATAATATTATCGGGCGTAGAATTAGAGATTTTAGAGTGATAGACTAAAATCCCCAATTTGGTCCTATCGTTTCGGTTTTGAAGTGTAGATGTTTGCCCTTAGGTGAGGGGAACGTGAGAGCTCCGAAGTGAGAGCCAGTATCCTCCCATGCTAGCCATAGATTCAATAAACAAGCGTAGGATTAGTCAATGTTCTTTATGCCTGGACCAAAGGGTAAAGAATAGTTATGCTCCTATTTGACACAATATAATTTGAACTGATTCACTTTATCCATTCACTATAATTTATTGACAAGAAGAAGGATGCTTTCTTATATATTGAATATCACATTTAAACCTTCATTAGTTATTTAATAGTTATTAAAATTACGTAATTATTTCAATTGCCAATTAGTGACAGATAAGCAAATTAAACTTCGTTGTTGTGATTAAAGTATTACTTTTTTAAAATTTTAGTTCGTAGTTCTAAACTTACTCCCCGTGGGATCGATATCTAAGACTCCATTAGAGCCCTATATTACTTGAGCGATACGTATACTTGCGTTGATAAGTGTGACTTTACAATTATTGAATATTTATTTCGTCCATATTTATCGAATCTATAATTGTTATTAAGGATTTGGTAAAGTTGCTGAGGAAGCAAATCTTTTAGCAGCAATATAAATACTTATATTTTTAAGCATATATAAAACCACGGTAAAGTTTTTGGCGCAGTTGTCGGGAAGTGAGTAACAAAAATCACAATTAGAGTAACGGATAAATTATGACAAAAATCACAACTCTTTTAGGATTAACCCGTTCAGAGGGCCATTGAAAATTGTTGGTAGCCATCTCTTCTATTAATGAATAAGCCTCATCAAAAGGTTTTGACCTTAATGAACCACCAGCCGCAGCATCTATAATCGATCTAAGAGATCCCACTAATCCATTATAAAATGTTTGAATTATCAACCAATCTGG
>JXCR01148674.1:12649-34986 GCA_002079205.1 Phalaenopsis hybrid cultivar | reverse complement strand
CCTCCTTCACAATGAGTTTATGGTTATTGAAGTAATTAAAATCATTTAAAATTATATAAAATTGTATTGTGTCAAATAGGAGCAATCATATTCTTTACCATCTGTCAAGTGTATAAAGAACATTGACTAATCCAGAGTTTGATCCCTAAATCTATTGTTATGCTGAGATGATAATGGCTTCCACTCTAGAGCTCCCACTTTCCCCTCACTTAATGGCTAACAATCTCGCTTTAGTTTCCAAACAACTAGACCAAACTAGAGATTTAGTATGTCACCCTAAAATCTTCAATTCTACGTTCATCAAACTATGTTTCCCTATTTATTTGCACTCAACCTCATGGACTACATTCTCATCCATGAAATTGAATGTGACTCTCACCTTGTTGTAGAAAGCATAGCCCTGTCGGATCTTATGTTTCTCAACAAATTTTAATATTTCAATTGGTCAGATCGAAAACTAAATGAAGATCGGAGTTTTAATCATCACAATTTATTGACATTTAAAACATTGCACAACAATATCAACTCTTCATAAAACCATATTTCATTATAGGGAGAAGGACAAAGAAGACTACTCAGAATTCATGAGAAGGATATGATAAAACATGAATTTCATATATAAAAATAAGTTTACAAAATAAAGAAAAGAAAGAACACAACTTATCTCATACTCCTCAAGCAATCTCTTGAAGTTCCCTTGAAGCACTTTCTCTTTTTACAATCACACCAAATTCACTCTTAGAAATGTAATGAAGAAGAAATATCTCACATTCCCTCTCCTCTTACAATTTCTAGAAGAAAATCCTCTCCAAAACCTAAGTATGTACTCTCCTCCAAAGACTCCACACACCACACACTCAAAGTCCTCCTAGACTTCTTAAGAGTGGCGCCAGCCCCTCTTTTCTAAAGAAATTCAAAAATTCCCTCATTTTTTCCCCAAGAGACACACCACTTCACACCAAAAGACAAATCCCCTCATCCAAGAGACATATATCTTCATTCAAGAGCCTTCATCAAGTGTTTAGATGCATTGAACCACTCCATGTGGCGGTTGAAGTACTTGGAGCCTTCTAGAACTTCTCAAAAATAGTCAATAACCGCCATCAATTCATTTAGATTCGTCTTTGATGCCTCTGGTGCCTGTTCTAGCACCTCTAGCACATGTTTACTGGAGTTCAACACTCCTCTCTGGACTATGGCGCTTCTGGTGCCTCTGGCACTGGTTCTCTATAAAATGGCGCCTCTGGCGCCAGTTCTGGTGTCCCTAGTGCCAGTATGCTGAAAAACTACAGTTTGACTCCAAATTTCCTCCTTTTTACTTTTTTTTGCTCCAAATGCCTAAAATCAATATACCTGTAATAAAATATGAAAATACTCTTCTTTAAAGTGCAATATCACAAAATTTAAGCATAAAATATATACATAAAATTGCACATTTTTTTGGTGTATCACCCATCCTTTGAGCCACCGCCTTCTCGGCATGTCCACCCTTTCGGGTCACTGTCTCCATGGAATACCCATATGTTAGGCCTCTGCCTCCATGACATGCTCACTCTTTTGGGTCACTACCTCCACAACATAACCATCCTTTGGGCTGCTACCTTCACGACATGTCTACCCTTTAGGTCACTGCATCTATAGTCTACATATCTTTTAGGCCGCTGCTTTCAGGTCATGCCACACTTTTGTGTCACTACATCCATTGCATATTCATCTTCTGAGTCACTGCCTCAATGACATGCTTAACATAAGCATTCTTGTGCATTGTTGTATGTCTGTTGCATGTATTGCATGTTTACATGTGTGATCGGTGAGAGCCTCCCGAGTAAAGTGTGAATCTTTTTTATAGATGTGCTTTTACTCGATGCAAACTCATATGTAGCCAATGTCTTCTTGTCGCATGATAACTCGAATCCCCAGGTAGGTGTAATTCCTCTCCATATGTAGCATGTTTTGCCGGTACATTCCATTCGTGTGTGACATGTTGCATGTAACATCATTGCACTCATTTGCATGATGTGTGTTCCACTCTTTTGGGCGCCCTTTGTGATTGTTTTGTACTTCTATCTAACAATCACAATGTGGGCTTCTTATAAATTTGTATGCTTATTCATTCTCCTTGATGTCTTGTTCTTATATATGTGTACTTCTATCAAACAAGTATTACATGTGAGGATACATCCACGAGTAATGCGAGTTTCTGTATCATGAGCAACAAATAGTATGCCTGTACTAGGGATCCAAGGGCTCTTAAGTGTGTCATATGCGCCACAGACCAACATGTTATGGTCCATAATTTTAAAATATAAAAATGAATATTTTTACTATTGTTAGTATTTTTTGCCTACTTTAAAACTATGTAAGTTAAATCATATGTGAGGCCATTTATTTTAAAATGTCGCCCTCTTCTTATGACATAGTTTAGATCCCTTGAATCTTTAGGATGAGGCTGGCGTGACAACCTTGTTAAAGTCTTACCATGTCAGAGACTTCACCCTATGCACTTAAATGCTAGTAAGGATACTTTTTGTTATATGATGTGCTAGGCTAGATTTAAGATGTTAGTTAGTCTTTTTGATGTTTTGTTATTATTCTTTGCTTGTTTGGTTACCCTAATCAGACATCTTTTATACTTTATGTTCTGGTGTGACCATATGTTTGATATACATGGTAGTGTGTTAGACAATTCTTCTACAGGGAACTGTGTATATATATGCACACACACATGTATTATAAAGAGGAACATGTAATGATTTCAACAAACCCCTTGCTTGTAAGTGCTGCTTAGCTCTCCCACTAGGCACGACTCATTATGCATTGCACGACTATCCCCACTAACCTTATTTTCATGCAGGTTGAGTCTTTTTCTCTTTTTTCTATGTACTTTTTAGAGTCCTAGGAGATCTCTAGTAGAAATAAGATAAGAGTATGTGTTTTGAGGCATTATGACTTGAGAACCAATGGCAGGGGATCAGGAGCAGATGCTCATGTGCCATATCTTAATTATGCATTTAATATTCATATATAGAATTAGGATCAAGTATGTATATGTGAAGTCCGGCCATCTTTTTTCTTTTCTGTGATATGTTGCNTGTGAAGTCCGGCCATCTTTTTTCTTTTCTGTGATATGTTGCCGACCCAGCGGCACTGGCCTTTCCTATTAGTTGATTTGGCTTGTTTCCTTGCCTTGTTGCATGCTTGAATGCTTGAAGTGCTTCATTATTTACTTTTATGATTTATCTGGGAACCACGAACACAATATAGGTTGTTTATGATTTAAAATTCTAAAATTTCTATAAAATCCTAATACAAAATTTAAGATAATGAAATTTTAGGATTAAAATATTCAGGATTTTAATATCTATATTTTAGCTTTTCTGCATGATCTTCAAGCTGGATTTTAAATGGGTTGCATTGCATGAGCTTAACCTAAGTCATAATTAAAAGGCCCTCTAAAATAACTAAGGATCGCTCTAGACAATTGCATTCATAATTGCATGTCCCAAGTCATAATTAAAAGGTCCTCCATTTCTTATATTGGAGGTTGTCTAGTGCGCCTAGGTCATTAGAAGGCTCCCCTGCCCAGACGGGGTGGAAGTCATTTTGTTGAGAGTGTTTCCAGCTTTGTAGTTGAATCTCCCCTTCTCCTTTTTTCCTAAGGCATCTTTATTATTTTGGCAGGTATAGGTCCCACCGCTTGGAGCTCCAACTTTATAGATCATAAGACTAGAGTTTCGTTTTTTTAGAACTTAGGCTACTGAGGTCCCCATGGATGATGCAATTCACGGATTGCTGACCGGAGGTTTCTGGACGTGTTGGGTCAACTACCTTCACAAACAGGTAGACTTAGGGTTCTAGTAACTAGGGATGATAGATCTGTGGTACCATGACCCAACCACCTCTACCCTTTAAGATTACTTTACCCTTTATATTCTTGAGCCCCTTTGATCCCCGTCTCTCCTTTGACTTTGTTGGTATCATCTTGACGGCATGATTCTGATGAGATGTCGTCCATTTAGGATATGATTTGTCCTCTACCCATATGGTCTGGATGTGCTTTGACACGTTAGAATATCCCCGTCAAGATGACTTTGGTTAGTTTGTGGGCTTCGTGTGTTGATTAGTCGCTATCTATTTGGGATGTGAGAGACTCACTCTCTGCCCGATGACTTACTGAGAGTTTTAGGGTCCATTTGAGGCAGCTTATAAGTGCGGGTGGCATTTTCAAAACGTCGCCGTACCATTTGGTTCGCGCATTTCGCCAGCTTATCTGACACTGTGTTTGGGTTTTTACACTAAACGCAGGCCGCGGGTCGACCCCTGCGGCCAGCCCGCGGTCTATGTTTCAGGATAAGCAGCTTATCCTGAAACGCACAAGCTGCCCCAAATAGACCCTTAAAGTATCAGGTTGTTCCCACATGAAATAACCTTTCATTGATGACCTATTTCCCCAGGTCTATGATAACAAAGTGAACCCCCTTCTATCGAGAGTGTCCTTGAGTATCCCCCACGATGTAATTAACCAGAGGGATACGTTCCTCTGGGAGACTCTTGACCCCATGATAAAAATCTTCTTTTTGGTTCTCTGGTTAAGGGTTTCCTAAGGAGCTTGAGAGAGGATGAAGTACAAGATGTGCTCCGAGAAGTGAATTCAAAAGAATGTGGCAACCACTCCAAAGAAAACCCCAGCCTACCACGTGCAACAACATAGATACTTTTGGTCGATGCACCTGAAAGATGCGACAAATTTTTCAATAAGGTGTGAACAGTGTCAAAAATACGCACCTTTACATCATTAGCCAACTCGGAAGCTAAAATTTATCATCAGTCCTTGGTCATTCGCCACTTAGGGACTAGACATTCTCAAGCCTTCTCCTCAGTGGAAAGGGAGGATGTTTTTTTTTCTGTGGTGGTCGATTTTTTTTTTTTTGAAATGGATCAAAGCAATATCACTCGCTCAAATCAACATAGAGGTAGTCTAGAATTTCATATTGTGTGACTTGATCTACAGATATGGGCTACCGCTCATCATCATCACTAACAATGAGACTCAATTTGTGGACTGGCTAGTGAAAGACTTCTGCACAAAACATGGGATTGATCTGAAATTCACTTTGGTCCATCATCCTAAGATGAACGAGTGAGCTAAGGCAGCAAACAAACTCATCCTAAATCTATTAATAAAAAAATGTCGAAGGAACTAAGGGAAACTGGGTGAACCTACTACCATCAGTGCTCTGGGCAATTTAAAAAAAAACCTTCAATGGTGATAAAAAAAACTTTGTTTATGCTAACCAATAGAATATAGGTCATGCTACCGGTCGAATATGATCACCACAGCTAAAGGGTGGCCTCTTTGTTTCCTTTGGATGAACTAAACGAGTGGCAGTATGTTAACATCAAAGGGGTGATGTTAGTCCTTGACCTCGCAGAGGAAACTCGAGCCCGCTCAGTGCTCCAATAAGAGGAGATTAAGAGGAGAACCACTTGTTATTTCAACAAACATGTTTGGGAAAAGACTTTTCTCTCAGATGATCTAGTCCTAAAAAGGGATGACCCAGCAGCCCACGGACAGTCTGTCAGCAAATTAGACCAAGCTTAGAGCAGGCCTTAAATACACAGCCAATGCGTCTCGTATGGGGCCTATAGATGAAAGACATGCGCCATAAAAGAAGCTCCCATGGACATGGTCTGGAGATGACATAAATAAGTATTTTCCTTATAAAAACTTTTATTCTTTGAATGTATTTTTTCTACACACCAAGGGAAGTGTCGTTACTTGTTGTAGTTTTGATCAATGCAACAAAATATAAAATAAATATTAGTTCAGTGCCCAGCTCTCTAACATACTCGAAGAACTTGGTCCGACCAAATTCCGCTTAATAATCATCCTCACCGATCAAAACCTGGTAGAATCAAGCAAAAGTTTTAGGAGAAGCACCACAAGCCTATCGACAACAAGATAACCACATCACAACAACAATAAAGAATCACAAGAAATAAGGTTTGATGAAAACCAAAAATATGACATATAAAAAAGGAAATTTTATTTATGTCAATTGATAGATACAAGGCATTTTAGACAGACAAATAGATCAGGTACACATTTTACTTTTTTTATTAAAACAATGCTTCGGGAAGGTGAAGGCCCTTGGTGGGTTGTCAGGAGCTCGACTCATTCAAACATTAATGTTCGAGTGAAAACCCTGATAACCACCATCGGGAAGATGAGAGAAAACTCAATCGTTGCTGCTAGTGAGAGAAAAATACTACAAGTTCAACTCTTCAAGCAATGCATTGTCAGACGGATGTGATCCTCCCTAGGAACATGTTGGATCTATGCTTCATCCATGGATCATCTCATCCACCGTGAAAAGAGCCATCCATAGCCGAGAACCTAGTTAGAAGTTGGTCGGCTTCTTTCCTCCAAGAATTCTGGCTTCATTCCCTGTCTCGTCGCTCGAACACATTTCAACTTCTTTACATCTGGTTGTTTCTCAAGTACGAATGGGAAGTAGAATGTATCCGAAATAAAAAAGGTTGGCGACCATCGCCTATGCATCTGCTATCTTCTAAAACCACTTCTGTGATGAGGAACAGTTGAAGAAAGAGAGAGGAGAAACTGTTGTTGCCAGAGGTCTCATACCCTACCCTTAGATCACTAGGGTCCATGGAACCAAAAAACCTTTGAACAATTAGTGGCAATAGTCGAATGAACATATTGACCTAACAGGGAAGTGGCCTCTCCTCCACCATTCCTGGAAGTCCACAACATTTGTCCATGGGAAGAATTTTCAACCGGGTATCCACCTTGATTCAGGCGATGTTCGACACCTGATCTAAAGCAAATCCCTCACTTCATCATACGATTTGAAGGAAAAAGAAATTAAAGAGGCGGGCCTCAAAGATCTTTTAGCACACGTCAAAGAAAGATTTTCTCCGCTTCCAGCCGAGAGAAGAGTAAACCAAACTCTCCATATTTTTGCGAAGCTAGCAAACATAATGAGAAGGTAAGGAGATAAAAAACTTCCTTCCCTTTTATATAGTGGGGAGGATAAGTGGGGCCAGCCCACTGAAAAAGCTTCTGAAGGGCTCATCTAATGATTGCAGCTCAAAACAATGAAGGGATGTATCGATGGTTGATTTCCGAAGAAAGGAAAGAGACGTTGAAATCAAACAGGCTTTTAAGAAGCATCTCTCACCCTGAAAAACATTAATTCTATGGCCCATTCCCGATACTTAAGGAATTAAGCCCGACTAGCTATGTCTTGAACATTGCCCGTTAAACTTGGGGAACTTATGGAGAACTAACGCTAAATACGAGTTGTTAGAGATTGCAAGATGATCAAGAAAGCTGAGCCACCCCTCAGTCTTGATTGCCCCTAAAAGACCCACGGGTCGGGATGCATGAGGCATTTTTACCTGCTCACTAGTGACAAGATCTGTGAGAGAGATGAAAGAATCCCCCATAGGTTCTAAGCGGATACCTCCTCGGGCGATGAAAGAAAGAGGAACAAAGACCCACACGAGTGCACAAAAATGCAAAAAATTCACGGGAGGTCCAGAAAAGCAACCATATTTTGTCAAGGAACCCAAAGATTCTAGATAAATCGATAGGTCGACTGGTCGCCCTATATGATGGATGATAAGAAGTGACCAAACAAAATATGTTGAGATTTTCATACATATTTTACACTATTTTTTATGTCATTGCACTTTAAAGAAAGGTATTTTTTATGTTTTATTGTAGGAATGATGAATTAGGGTCAATGGAGCAAAAAGATGAAAAAAAGAGCAAATTTGGAGCGAAAATGACCAAAAAGTGAAGATTTGAACTAGTGCGCCGACAGCGAGCCCAACGGCGCCGACGACGGACTTTTCCCGAGAATCCAGATTTAATTCACTTAGAAGGCCCGTCGACAGTGCCCTTGAGGCCGTCAACGGCGAGATCGGTGGTTATGTCCCACAATGCATTGGATGAGGACGAATTTTGGAGGGGTGCTTAGGAAACTCTTGGAAAAACTCATCCACAACTTTATAAAAAGATTTTGGCCAAAAATGGAGAAGTCCTAGAGGTTAGAGAGGTTCTATTAGAGTATAGAAAGTTTAGTAGAGAGCCTAATAGTGAGGAATTCCTTGAGAGATTGTAAGAGTGGAGGGACAGTGAGAGATTTCTTCCTCCTTGTTGCTTCGAAGAGGAATTTTGTGTGCTGTAAAGAAAGTAAGAGATTCAGAGGAACTTCAAGGAGTTTGCTTGGGGAGAAATTAGAGATAAGTTTATTTATTTGTTGTAGTTTGTATGAATTTGCTTTTATATATGAATTCCGAGTATTGTTGTGTTTTCCCCATGAGATCTGACTAGTTTTCTCTGTCTTTCTCCTCGTCTTGAGATTTGTGAAATGGTGATTTGAATTGGTTGAGCCGTGAAAATTTTAAAGAAATTGTGATGATCTTTTCACTTCGATCTTAATTTACTTTTAATCTGGTCAATTGATTTGTTAAAATATGTTGAGTTTTACAACTTAAGTGAAGATTACATCCAAGATTCAGGGAGGTCAAAGCCCTTGGAAGTTGGGTGCAAATAAATAGGGAAATAAAATTATCGGGCGTAGAATTGGAGATTTTAGAGTGACAGACTAAAATCCTCAATTTTGGTCCTATCATTTGGGTGCTGAAGTGTAGATGTTAGCCCTCAAGCAAGGGGAACATGGGAGCTCCAAAGTAAGAGCCGGTATCCTCCCAGCCTAGCCGCAAATTCAGTAAACAAGCGTAGGATTAGTCAATGTTCTTTATGCCTTGACCAAAAGGTAAATATAGGTATGCTCCTATTTGGCAGAATACAATTTGAACTGATTCACTTTATCCATTCATTATAATTTCTTGACAAGGAGAATGATGTAAATTGAACTGATTCACTTTATCAATTCACTATAATTTCTTGACAAAGAGAATGATGTTTTCAGTGTATTATTGAATAACACATTTAAACCCTCATTAGTATCATTAGTTATTTAATAGTTATTAAAATTACATATTTATTTTAATTGTAAAACAATTTATTAGTATAATTAGTTATTTAAGAGTTATTAAAATTACATATTTATTTCAATTGTCTATTAATGTAGTATAATTAGTTATTTAAGAGTTATTAAAATTACATATTTATTTCAATTGCTTATTAGTGATAGGTATAATTAGTTATTTAAGAGTTATTAAAATTACATATTTATTTCAATTGCCTATTAGTGACTCATAAGCGACAAGGAGAAGGATGCTTTCTTATATATTGAATATCACATTAAAAACCTTATCAGTATAATGTGAGTTATTTAATAAGTTATTAAAATTACATATTTATTTCAATTGTCTATTAGTGACAGATAAGCAATTTGAACTCCATTATTGCGATTAAGTATTGCTTTTCTAAAAACTTAGTTTGTAGCTCTAATATTACTCCCTGTGGGATTGATATCTAGGACTCCATTAGAGCCCTATATTACTTGAGTGATACGTATACTTGCGTTGATAAGTGTGACTTTACAATTATTGAATATTTTATAGATACATCTTTATCGAATCTATAACTGTTATGTATTTGGTGCAATTTTAGGAATTAAATCTTTTAGCAGCAGTATTAAATACTTATATTTTTAAGCATATATAAAGTCGTTGTCAAATTTTTGGTGTCGTTGTCGGAGAGTAAACAAGAATCATAACTAGAGTAACAGACAAATTAGTATTATTAAAAAATTTTTACTTGAATTGCAACTTATTTTCATATTTAGTTAACTATTTTACTGTTTATTGATTTCAAATTGTATGCGTAAATTTGGACCTGAAAATCTTATACCCTACGATTCGAAATTAGAATGCACTGTTAGAAAAATTAGAAGATTAAGAAGAGAACCTAGAAATTCTGATACAATGGAAAACAACATGAACAATCAAGGAATAGTGAGAAGAGAACCTAGAAATTCTGATTCAATGGAAAACAACATGAACAATCAAGGAATAGAACCCTAGAAATTGTGATACAATGGAAAACATTATGAACAATCAAGGAATAGAAAATGAACACCAATAGACCTCTACGAGATTATGCAAATCCTACAGCAGATGAAATTCACTTATCTACCCAAAACCCTGATGTAGCTGCTAATTCATTTGAGCTTAAGAGATTATGCAAATCCTACAGCAGATGAGATTCACTTATCTATCCAAAATCCTGATGTAGCTACTAATTCATTTGAGCTTAAACCTAATTCTACAGCAGATGAAATTCACTTATCTATCCAAAATCCTGATGTAGCTGCTAATTCATTTATCCTACAGCAGATGAAATTCACTTATCTATCCAAAATCCTGATGTAGCTGCTAATTCATTTGTGCCTGAACAATCCAGGAATAAAGAATGAACACCAACCTAGACCCCTAAGAGATTATGCAAATCTTGCAGCAGATGAAATTCACTTATCTATCCAAAATCCTGATGTAGCTGCTAATTCATTTGAGCTTAAACTTGCTATTATCTAAATGAGAAGAGAACCTAGAAATTCTGATTCAATGGAAAACAACATGAACAATCAAGGAATAGAACCCTAGAAATTGTGATACAATGGAAAACATTATGAACAATCAAGGAATAGAAAATGAACACCAATAGACCTCTACGAGATTATGCAAATCCTACAGCAGATGAAATTCACTTATCTACCCTAAATTTTGTAAGCTGCTATAGACCCCTAAGAGACTATGCAAATCCTACAGCAGATGAAATTCACTTATCTATCCAAAATCCTGATGTAGCCACTAATTCATTTGTGAACTAGAAATTGTGATACAATGGAAAACATTATGAACAATTAAGGAATAGAAAATGAACACCAACCAAGACCCTTAAGAGACTATGCAAATCCTACGGTACATCAAGGAATAGATAATGAACACCAACCTAGACCCCTATGAGATTATGCAAATCCTACAGTAGATGAAATTCACTTATCTATCCAAAATCCTGATGTAGCTGCTAATTCATTTGAGCTTCTACAACAGATGAAATTCACTTATCTATCCAAAATCTTGATGTAGCTTCTAATTCATTTGAGCTTAAATTTGAAATTCACTTATCTATCCAAAATCCTGATGTAGCTGCTAATTCATTTAAGCTTAAACCTAATCCAAATGGTACAAAACAATCAATTCAGAGGCACACCAAATGAAGATCCTAATTTACACCTCGCGGTACAAAACAATCAATTTGGAGGTACACCAAATGAAGATCCTAACTTACACCTCGCTAGTTCTCTATCCAACATCCTGATGTAGCTGCTAATTCATTTGAGCTTAAACCTGCTATTATCCAAATGACAAAACAATCAATTCGGAGGTACACCAAATGAAGATCCTAATTTACACCTCGCTAGTTTTTTTAGAACTATGTGCTACCTTAAAATATGACAGAGTTTTTGCTTAGACTTAGACTTTTTCCTTTTTCACTTAGGGATAAGGCTAAGATGTGGTTAAATTTGTTAACACCTTAGACTTAGACTTTTTCCTTTTTCACTGAGGGATAAAGCTAAGTTGTGGTTAAACTCGTTAGTAGTCTTAGACTTTTTCCTTTTTCACTGAGGGATAAGGCTAAGATGTGGTTAAATTTGTTAGCAAAGACTTAGACTTTTTCCTTTTTCACTGAGGGATAAGGCTAAGATGTGGTTAAACTCGTTAGCTCCTACTTAGACTTTTTCCTTTTTCATTGAGGGATAAGGCTAAGATGTGGTTAAATTTGTTAGCACTACTTAGACTTTTTCCTTTTTCACTTAGGAGATAAGGCTAAGATGTGGTTAAACTCGTTAGCACCGGGATCTATTAGAACTTGGGGAGAACTTTCACAAAAATTTCTATCCAAATATTTTCCTTCATCCAAAATTGCTAAACTTATAAATGACATAACATCGTTCTATCAGATTGATGGAGAGTCAATATATGAAGCTTGGGAGAGAATTAAGATAACATCATTTTGTCAGATTGATGGAGAGTCAATATATGAAGCTTGGGAGAGATTTAAATATACATCGTTCTGTCAGATTGATGGAGAGTTAATATATGAAGCTTAGGAGAGATTTAAAGATCTTCTTAGGAAATGCCCTCATCATTCGTTACCAGATTGATTGATAATTCAAACTTTTTATAATGGATTAATGGGATCACTTAGATCGATTATAGATGTTGCGGCTATTGGTTCTTTAATTTCAAAAACTTTTGATGAGGCTTATTTGTTAATAGAAGAGATGGCTACCAATAATTTTTAATGGCCCTCTGAAAAGGTAAATCCTAAAAGAGTAGTTAGTATCTATGATTCTGATGCGATATCTATGTTAGCTTCGCAGATTACTGCAATATCAAAGAAATTAGATCATTATGGAATGAATTATTCTCCAACACTTATTATGATGGAAGAGAATTCATCTGGGCAATTTATGAATAGTTCAACCTTCATATGAGACTTTAAATGCTATTAATAGACCCAACAACCCTTATTCAAACTAGTATAACCCAGGTTGGAAGAATCATCCAAATTTTAATTGGAATAACAATTCTGCTACAAATCAACCATGGGCAAACAACCCAGTGAACCCATTAGGAAATTCATCAAACCAAGAAAATGTTAATTATAGACATTCTTATCCTCAAGGATTTAACAGTAACACTCAAATTAAGGAAAAGAAGTTGTTTATGGAAGAGCTGATATTAAACATGGGTCAACAATTGCAGAATCAAGCAAATCAATTACAAATTCAAGGAAATCAATTACAAAATCAAGGTGCTGCCATTAAGAATATTGAAAATCAATTAAGGCATATCGCTACTACGCTTAGTAATCGAACATTAGGAATTTTTCCTAGTACTATGGAACCAAATCCTAAAGATCAAGGAAAAGAACAAATCAAGGCGATACAATTACAAAGTGGAAAAGAATTGGAAACAAGAGTACAGAAAGAAATGAAAACTGAAAAAGAGAAAGTGGATACCGACAAAGAAAAGGATCATGAGTACCCAGATTTAGAATATCCACTTACATCAATGAAAATTACTATTGAGAAACCTCCACCACCATTTCCTCAATGATTGAAGCAACACAAACAGAATAAACAATTTTCCAAATTTTTAGAAATTCTTAAGAAGTTAACGGTAAATATTCCCTTCGTAGAAGCTTTAGAGCAAATGCCCAATTATGTGAAATTTATGAAAGATATTCTGAACAAGAAAAGAAAGTTCACTGATAATAAAGCTGTTGCACTTAGCGAAGAGGGTAGTACAATTATTCAGAAAAAACTTCCTGAAAAATTAAAAGATCCTGGCAGTTTCACTATACCGTGTGCTATCGGTGAAAAATTTTATGGAAGAGCTTTATGTGATTTAGGAGCCAGCATTAATCTTATGCCACTATCAATTTTCAAAAGATTAGGATTAGGAGAAGTCTCACCTAANTTAGAGCAAATGCCCAATTATGTGAAATTTATGAAAGATATTCTGAACAAGAAAAGAAAGTTCACTGATAATAAAGCTGTTGCACTTAGCGAAGAGGGTAGTACAATTATTCAGAAAAAACTTCCTGAAAAATTAAAAGATCCTGGCAGTTTCACTATACCGTGTGCTATCGGTGAAAAATTTTATGGAAGAGCTTTATGTGATTTAGGAGCCAGCATTAATCTTATGCCACTATCAATTTTCAAAAGATTAGGATTAGGAGAAGTCTCACCTAATCTGTAACTCTTCAGTTAGTGGATCGTTCAGTTACATATCCTAAGGGAGTTATAGAAGATGTGTTAGTAAAAGTTGATAAATTTATCTTTCCTGTGGATTTCATTGTTTTTTATATGGAGGAAGATAAAGAAATACCTATCATTTTAGGGAGACAATTTTTAGCTACTGGAAAAGCTATGATATATGTTCAAAAAGGAGAATTAATGATGAGAGTTAATGATCAATAAGTGACTTTTAACATTGCTAAATCTATGAAATACCCTGCTGTTGAAAGAAAAAATGAATGTTTTCGCATGAAAATTAGTGAACATCTATTGAATGAACATTTTAAAGAATATTTTGAAGAGAAAGAATAATTTAAAAATAGTGATAAAATTATTTTGGACGAATTAGAAAATTAAGAATTAGATTATGTTAAGGAAAGATTTGAGATGTTGGATATTACAGAAAATGCTGATAAGAATCTAGTTATGTCAATTATAAAACCACCTGAACTTGAGTTGAAAATATTGCCTAGCCACTTCAAGTATGTGTTCCTAGGAGACTCATCAACATTATTTGTTATTATATCTTCAAAATTAAATCTTGAAGTATGTACTTTTGGGAGACTCATCTACATTACCTGTTATTATATCTTAAGAATTAAAAGAAGAAGTATGTATTTTTACGAGACTCATCTACATTACCCGTTATTATATCTTCAGAATTAAATGATTATGAAATATGTGTTTTTGGGAGACTCATCTACATTACATGTTATTATATCTTTAGAATTAAATTAATTGCAAGAGCAGACTGTTAGATAGTACATTACATATTATTATATCTTCAGAATTAAATGATTTACAAGAACAAAGACTGATAGATACCGACTCATCTACATTACCTGTTATTATATCTTAAGAATTAAATGATTTGCAAGAGCAAAGACTTTTAGATACATTAAAAAGATATAAGAAAGCTTTTGGTTGGACCTTAGCTGATATTAAGGGAATCAATCCTTCAATAAAGAAAGCTTTTGGTTGGACCTTAGCTGATATTAAAGGAATCAGTCCTTCAATCTGTATGCACAAGAAAGCTTTTGGTTGGACCTTAGCTGATATTAAGGGAATCAATCCTTCGATCTGTATGCACATAATGATATGGAATCAGTCATTCGATCTGTATGCACAAAATTATACTAGATGAACAATATAAACCAAGAGTTGATCCACAAAAGAGATTAAATTCAATGATGAAATAAATAGTTAAGAAGAAAATTTTGAAATGGTTAGACACTGAAATTATATATCCTATTTCAAATAGTGCGTGGGTAAGTCCAATTCATTGTGTTCCTAAGAAAGGAGGAGTGACTGTTGAAACAAAAGAAAATAATGAATTAATACCTATCAGACAAGTTACTGGGTGACATATTTGCATTGATTATAGAAAATTAAACACTGCCACCTGGAAAGATCACTTTCCTTTACTCTTTTTAGACCAAATAGTAGATAGACTTGTTGGGCACAAAAATTTTTATTTTTTACATGGATATATCGGTTACCATCAAATTCTTATTGCTCCTGAGGATCAAGAAAAGACAATATTTACTAGTCCTTTTGAAACTTTTGCTTTTCGAAGAATGCCTTTTGGATTATCTAATGCACCTGCAACATTCCAGAGATGTATGATGTCTATATTTAGTAAGTTAATTAATGATGGATTGGAAGTATTTATGGATGATTTCTCTATATTTGGAACATCATTTGACGCATGCTTAAATTATCTTGAAAAAGTTTTGGAGATATGGGAAAGAACTAATTTAGTTCTAAATTGGGGGAAATGTCAATTTATGGTTGTAGGAGGAATTGTGTTACGGCATAAAATTTTGGAAAATGGTATGGAAGCAGACCCTGTAAAAATTCAAGTTATATCTAAAATAACACCTCCTACTAATGTAAGAGAGGTTAGGAGTTTTCTTGGACATGTTGGTTTTTACAGGAGTTTTATTAAATATTTTTCAAAAATTACTAAACCTCTATGCCAACTTTTAGAAAAGGACAAGAAATTTGAATTTACTGAAGGTTGTTTAAATGCCTTTGAGTTATTAAAGAAAAAATCAATCACAAACCTTATTATAGCTTCACCTAATTGGGAGAAACAATTTGAACTGATGTGCGATGCTAGTGATTATGCTATTGGAGTTGTCCTTGGACAAAGGTATGAAAAGATTTTTAAGGTTATATACTACGCTAGTAAAACTCTTAATGATGCACAAATTAATTATACAGTTACTGAAAAAAGAGTTACTGGCCATTGTGTATGCTTTAGACAAATTTAGATCTTATTAAATTGGAGCTAAATGTGTTGTGCACACTGATCACTCTGCTATTAAATATCTTATGTAAAAGAAGGATGTCAAACCAAGGTTAATTAGATGGATACTCTTGATCTTGTGGTTATTGATAGAAAGGGAACTGATAATCAAATTGTTGATCATTTGTCAAGATTAAAAAATCATGAATTATCTGACACCGACAATGAAATTACAGATTGTTTCCATGATGAACAACTTTATAATATTAATGAGTGGAAAATACCATGATATGCTGATATTGTTAACTATATTGTAAGTGATATTTTATCACTTATGCTGACACTGCAACAACAACAAAAATTCATTCATGATGCGAAAGCATATTTTTGGGATGAGTCTTATTTATATAAACAATGTAAGGATCTTATTATGAGGAGATGTGTACCTTATGAAGAAACTGATCTAATCATTCAGAAATGACATGATTCTGAATTTGGAGGACATTTTGGGATTGATAAAACTGCTTATAAAATTTTACAAGCTGGATTTTATTGGCCTACTATCTTTAGAGATGTTTATAGATACATAAAAACTTGTGATCGATGTCAACGAGTAGGCAATATATCTAGAAGAAATGAAATGCCTCTGAATTTTATGTTAGAAGTTGAAATCTTTGATGTTTGGGGATTAGATTTCATTAGACCATTTATTCCTTCATTTGGGAACTTATATATATTAATTGCAGTAGACTACATTTCTAAGTGAATTGAAGCACAAGCTTTACCTCGTTATGACGCTAAAAGTGTTTCAAGTTTTTTAATGAAAAATATTTTCACTACATACGGAATGCCTATATCGAATATCACTGATGGAGGATACCATTTTAGGAATAAATACATTCAGAGATTGACATAAAAGTTTAATATTATTCATAGAATCTATACTGCCTATCATCCTCAAATTAGTGGGTTAGCTGAAATTTCTAATAGAGAGATTAAACAATACTTAAGAAGACTGTAAACCCTAGTTGAGTAGATTGGTCCACTAGACTGGATACCGCATTATGGGCTTACAGGACTTCTTATAGAACTCTAATTCGAATGACTCCTTACAGACTAATTTTTTGAAGGACTTGTCACTTACCAGTAGAATTGGACTGACTCCTTATAGACTGATTTTTGCAAAGGCTTGTCACTTACCAGTAGAATTGGAGCATAACAATTGGGTGATTAAAGAATTCAATTATAATTTGAAAGATGCTGGTGAGAAGAGATTGTTACAATTGAATGAATTAAAGAATTCAATTATAATTTGAAAGATGCTGGTAAGAAGAGATTGTTACAATTAAATGAATTAAAAGAATTAAGAAATGAATCTTATGTTAACGATAATTTATAAGGAGAAATTAAAGTTATGGCATGATCGGAAGATTAACCAGAAGAACTTTGAACAAGGACAAGAAGTTTTGTTGTACAATACTAGGCTGAAGTTATTCCCTGAGAAATTGAAGTCTCGTTGGTTAGGACCCTTTATTAGTGACTCAAGTTTATACTTACAGAGCTGTTGAAATTGAAGATTAGAGAAATTGAAGTCTCGTTAGTTAGGACCCTTTACTATGACTCAAGTTTATACTTACGGAGCTGTTGAAATCTAGGAAATTGAAGTCTCATTGGTTAGGGTCATTTACTGTGACTCAAGTTTATACTTACAGAGCTATTGAAATTGAAGATCAGAAAACGAAAAGATTTAAATGAATGGACACATATTAAAACCATATTATGAGGGTAAAAGACCAAATTTTAAAGAGGTTTTAATGATCAGTCAACCTAAACAAATTTTAAAGAGGTTTTAATGATCAGTCAACCTGAATAAACCTGAATAGGTCGGGCTGACAACGTTAAACCAAGCGCTTTATGGGAGGCAACCCATAATTATCTATATTTTTATTGCGATTATAGTAGTTTTTATTTGAAATTATCGTTAGTTTGTGGTATTATTGAACTCAACTACTCTTAGTTACCCTTAAATCATCATTAAAATTGGATCCATAGAGAAAAATTGTAACGCATTCGAACCAGAGCGAAACTGTGTAATTTTTGCCTTGGGCGCCGACGGCGGGTTTTTCTCGAGAGTCTAGGCAAATAAATACTAAAGGCTCGCCGACGGCGCCCTCNGGCTCGCCGACGGCGCCCTCGACGCTGCCAATGGCGAGACCGGTGGGATGGCGGTTTCTGGAGTTTGAATGGCGATTTTTGGTTGTTTTTGGGCGGGAGTTACCCTTTTTAAACTCCTAAATTCAATTCCTAAGTTCATATTCCCCCAAAAATGAAGTGAAACTTCACCAAATTCATTCCTATGGCGTCCATTTCCCCTGAAAATCCCAGAATGTGAGTGTTTAATCGGAGAAAGTTCATTAGTGTGGAAGTGCAGCAAATCTTCAACAAGGTACTAGCGAAGAAAAGATTAATCAAGGAATGAGGATTCGTAAATCGAGGATTGAATAATCCCTCGATGGCAATTAAAGAGATGATAGTGCGGCGAAGATGGGAAGTGCTATGTTATACTACCGCCGCAGTGGTTGTTTCTTTGGTGAAGGAATTTTATGTTAATTTGCATGGAATCAACTGAGGAGTCATCTATGTGCGAGGTAGATGGATAACTTTTACTTCTGCACGGATCAATGAATTACATATAATCGAGAACGTTCTTGTATGTCATTATTCCAACTTTGTCCCGACAAGAACCAGATGAATGAGACTTACCAATATTTAAAAGACGAAACTGAAGACTGAGAAATGAGAGAAAACGGGTATGTTAGTTTTTCTGCGACACTCCTAAATCCCGTTTCGAAACACTGGCACTTCTTCATTTCTGTAAAATTGTTACTGACAATAAAGATCGGTAAAGTTTCTAAAGAAAGTGTTATTCTGAATTACTGCATCCAAATGGGATTGTCGATCGATATTGGATCAATAATTGTGAAGTCTGTTTTGGGTCTGATCGTTCATGGATTAAGTTATGGGCTTGGACACACTTCCACAATTTTCTTACTTTGCAGTCAGTTCCAAGTATCCTATGAAAATTGGGAAAAGGCACTTCTACCTTGGAAGTCTTTGGACCCAACTAAGAGATTCCCAGCCTATGAAGATGAAAATGACATGACTATTATGGTGGATCAATCGTCTCAGAATTCACTGCCGATTCAACCTTTAGTTCCGGACAAGACTCTAGTGATCCTGCCCAGAATCAAGAAATTGGAGGAGGTACAAAATATCATGAATGCAATTAATAATATCTCTGACTTCTTCGATCATCAAGACTGGAGGATGAAAGAACATTTTTCTCACTCTGGACATATAGAAGATAGTTTGATAGGGCTGATGAGGAGGATGAAATTGATAGAAGAGGATTCTACTGAAGAATTTCCATACCGACCCTTCTATAACCTCTTCGTTCATGTGCAATCAATGGGTGATCTCAGAGGAGAATCTATCACCGAATCTGAAGAATAGTAAATTTACATTGCTACCTGTCTGTCTATTTATGTAATTTGATTTGAACTTTGCATTTGCTTTGTTTTAGAATTATGCTTTTAGATCTTTGTATAGTTGAAACTAAGCATAGGATATTTTGTTTTCAGCTTTTTGAGTATTGTGACGTTGAGACTAAGCATAAGATGTTTTGTTTTCAGCGTTTTGAGTGTTGTGGTTTGGATTGTGACGCTGAATTAATGTATTTCGAGGTTGAGAAAATACCAAACTTAGGTGTGTTATGTAACGTATATTGTAACTCTTGAAATTTATATATAATTGTGTTGTTTTGTGTTGTGGAAGTTCATTTGTGATAATTACATCATTTAATCACTTAAAATTATGTTTATAATGATTGAACGGATGTCGTTGAGGCTTGAAATTGATCAAAATTGTAAAAATCTGAGAATTGAACCAAATCAATAGAGCCCGTCGACGGCTCCCTTGACGCCGCCGACAGCGGACTTTTCCCGAGACTTAGGATATAATTTCAATAGAGCGCGCTGACGGCGCCGAATACCCCGCCGACGGCGAGATCCCGAAAAAACAACTTTAACCGCGATTTTGATCAGTTAACCTCCACTATTCATCATCCCCTTCCTCTGAAAAATATGATTTTTGACCTAGGGCTTGAGAGATCTTAGATTGGGAGGCGATTTCAAGGCATTTAAACACCAGATTTGATCATCTCTAAGTAAGAGCTTCACTCTAAACTAAAAATATTTGATTTTCACCATGGATTTCTTCCACATTGAGGAGATCCGAACAATTTGAGAATGTGAAGAAAATATTGGGAAGAAATTCATGCAACTTAGTTTTGAACTCTTAGAATTACTCTTGGAAGTATTTAAAGTATATTTTGGAATTTTTCTATAATTGTGATTAGATTGAAATGGCTCCACAACAAAAGAGACAACTTGAGTTCGACAAGTCTCGCTTCGTCAATACGAAGGCTTAATCAAGGTTTACTTCAGTATTTGAGGGAAAGAAGTGTATACAAGATCGTGTTTTTTAGAGTTCGGGAGGAGAAATTGAACGAGTTATTACCAAGCGGAGGTGGGAAAACTTTTGTTACACCACCTGCTGCAAATATTGTGAAAGAATTCTATGTCAACGTGTTCTATTCTGAAGATGAAATTGTTCAAGTGCGGGGATTTCCTGTTGAATTTAATGTCGCCCGCATTAACACCTTTTATGAAGTCCCAGACTCTTACAACTGTCACTATGAAACCTTCAGTACGATGGAAGGCCCCCTGAATAATGTGATCAACTTTCCCTGATGAGAAAGGAACGTGGAAGATTAAGCAACGAGAACGGGTAAATTTTTCTGCTTCCATGTTAAATGTCATCTCTAAAGCGTGGCACTATTTTATTTCCTCTACTCTGCTACCGATTTATCACCATAGTGAGGTAACAAGAGATAAAGCTATTCTGAATTTTTGTATTCAACNTATTGTAATGTGATTTTTATTTTGCATTTTAATTGTAATTGTTTTGTTTAGTATTTTGGTTGTGTTAGTGAATTATTGTGTTTATTTAATACTTTAGTTTTGTACTTATTTCAAAATTTATTACCCAGCAAACTCATGATTTATATGTGTAGAAAGCTCTTAATGTTACAGACCAGGTGAAGTAGAAATTTTGAGAAAGACTGCAAAAATTTCAGAATGATGAAAATGCCTAAAATACTGAGGCATGATTTATATTTAGAGTTCTTCTTTCCACCTGCATCATTTCATATTGAAAAATTTAATTTTAGGGGAGGGCAGAAAAAGATTAACTATTAGATGTCCTCTATTAAATATTTTCAAAAATTATTAATATGATTTTATGTAGTAAATTCAATTCAGGTAACTATATTTTGTAGCTATTTAAATATTATGGTAGATTTAAAGAAATATTTTTTGTAATGAAAATTAATCAGCTAACTATATTTTTTGTAACTATTTAAATATTATGGTAGATTTAAAGAAATATTTTTGCAATAAAAAATAATATTGTAGATTAAGATATTTAGTATAAGAGAATAAGACTATAGTTAACTATTTAAAGTAAAGGACACTATATTTTGAAGTGTGTAACTATTTAAATATTATGGTAAATTTAAAGAAATATTTTTTATGTAGTGAATTTAATTCAGGAAATTCAGATAACTATATTTTATAGATATTTAAATATTATGATAGATTTAAAGGAATATTTTTTAAGAAAAATTAATTTTGTAAACAGATATTTAAATATTATGGTAGATTTAAAGGAATATTTTTATAATGAAAATTATTTTGTTAACGATATTTAGTATAAGAGAATAAGACTATAGTTAACTATTTAAAGTAAAGGAAACTATATTTTAAAGTTTTAGTATAAGAGAATAAGACTATAGTTAACTATTTAAAGTAAAGGAAACTATATTTTAAAGTTATTTAGTATAAGAGAATAAGATTATAGTTAACTATTTAAAGTAAAGGAAACTATATTTTGAGGTATTAAGAATCTGAAAATTCATTTAAGAAGAAAAGATTGGGGCACAATGATGTAAAAGCTATGAAATATTTATAAGGTAAAGGAATGCTTTGAGTTTCAAATTTAGGGAAAGAAAGGTGATGTTCAAAATCATTAAAGACTATCCAGATATAGTAATCATCACTTGAAAAAGGGAAAAAAAGGATTGACAACAATATTTGAAAAGAAAAGAAAAATATATAGGATTGAAAGCAATCCAAATGAAAAAGAGAAAAGAAATAAAA
>JXCR01148673.1:0-42159 GCA_002079205.1 Phalaenopsis hybrid cultivar | reverse complement strand
ATGAAAAATATTTTCAAAACTTGAATTTTATTTGTTCTCAAATGTGCTACAAGTGAATTTGATTTGAAAAGAAAAATGATCATGTATATGAAGTTATATTAGGGAAGTAAAATTTTGATTATAGAAATCAGTAAGATAATTTAGTTAAAATTTTATAAGTGATGTAGAAAAATTTGAAGTTAAAAGTTTTTAAATGTAGAAATTATAAATATTGTGTAACTATCTTTAATATGAGATATTGTATTTTTTAAAAATGTGGAAGGATTAGACCTTTATTTTTGAAATTTAAATTTCTTTTATTAAAAATAATTTTCATAAGCTATTATTATGTTCTTAAGTAAAAGAAAATATCAATTCTTTACTTTAGGAAGGGAGGAGTGGAATTCAAAGTTATTAAACATATATCCAGATATAGTGATCATTGCCTAAAAAAAAGAAAGAAAAAGAAAAAGAAAAAGAAAAGAAAAGAAAAAGTTAAAAAAAAGAGGAGAAGCTTGAGGATTAGTGCCTAATCAAAAATTAGTTTCACATCTGATCTTTTTAAAGTATAAGACTTGAGAAACTCTTAAGTATAAGGATATAATATAGTAAGTAAAATTATACTTTATAAAAATTTTTAAGTGAACGAAATAAAATGCCTAAGTTCTATATTTGGAAAATTTTCAAGTATTTTTGAATTAGATAAGAACTCATATTTTTCTACTACTTCACTTTAAGGATTTTTAAACTTTAAGTTGGTCTCATTCACTAGAAGTTTTTCTAAATTTGACTACTATATTTCTAAAACAAAATTTTAGAACCTCCTAAAGAAACTTATATACATAATCATACTTATTTTGCTTTTAATGATTAAAGTGTCACTTGAGGACAGGTAACATCTTAAGTTTGGGGGATTTTGATACACCTAAAATATATAGTGTTTTTATACAAATTTTTATACTTATTTTTGAGATATTGTGCTTTAGTGGAAGGTATTTGTGTGTTTTTTCTTTAGGTACAACTAAAAAGGTGAAAAATTGCAAAATAAGTGAAAAGGATCAAATATGGAACAAAAAAGGTGCAAAAGTATTTTAGAGCCTAAGCGCTAGATCTGGCGCTTAAGCGCCAGCAAAACAGAGAAGGCTACGCCTGATATACTTAAGGCCCCGCACTTAAGTGCCAGTGACAGTTACATGATGGGTTAATTCATTTTAACAAATTTTGAAGGGACACTTGAGGCACCTATTGGCTAAAGAGGGTGGTTATGACCACTAGAAACAAAAATATGGTTAAAAAACTTGTGAAAGGAGGCATCCTTTGGAGAATACATTGAATTTGGACACATTTTAAAGAAATACCAAGGCACCTCTTGGAAAAATATAAAAAGAGAGGCTTAGGACTTTTGAGGTGTGCTTCTTCTAGTCTCCTTAAGGGCTGCTTCTAGTCTCTTTAAGTGTTTCTTTTAGATTCTTCTTTGTTGTGATTCTGAGAGAGGCTATAAGACACCAATATCTATCTTTATTTTAGTTTTAGTTTCTAATTTTAGAGAGTGATACATCAAATATATATGCATTTTTAGACCCATATTTTATATTTATTTTTGGTGATATTGCGCTTTAATGAAAGTTATATTTATGTTTTCTTACAGGTAGTTGATTTTTATGACTTAAAGCAAAAGGAAAGCAAAAAGAATGGAATTTGGAATCAAAATGATATTTTTGAAGAAATACTCAGCACCGATGGAGCAGATTTACAGAACGACTGATACATTTTACTCAGCACCGTCAGCGCCATTTGACAGAGAGCAGCGAAATTAAATACGGGACACTGGCACCGACAGTGCCAGAATGGGCGATGACAGCTCCAGAATGGACGCCGACTGCGCCAATGTAGGTTCAGACCTTGTTTCTAGAAGAATCGACCAATTTAAAAGCTTTTTGAAGGGTTTTTTGATGCACTTATTGGAGAAGCGACTCTAAGCTCTATTTGGGGCCAAAATTGATCAGAAAAGGGGCTCCTCTTCATTCCTCCTTGCTCATTTTTGCCACACCTTGCCTCCATACACTTTTTCCATTTTCATTCGACCACCATTCAGGAGTCTATTAGTGATTTTTATTTAAGAGTTTAGAGTTTTTATGGTGAGATTAAGTGTGAAATCTTCTCTGAGAGTGTTGGAGAAGGAGAAAAGTGCGAGATTTCTTTTTCCTACATTTCCTAGAAGAGGCTACAAGGGATTTGCTTTGAGAAAGAGTTTCAGATAAGTGTTTTTTGTTTATTAGTGTTGTATGAACTTTCTTTTATATACGAAATTTGTGTTTTGTTATATCTTTCTCATGAAGTCTGAGTAATTTTCTTTATCTTTCTCCCTACTTTGAGATATGATGAAATGAAGAGAAAATATGGATGTGCCAATATTAAAATATAAAATAAATTCTGATGAATTTTCAACTCCGAACTTAATTTACTTTTTAATCTGCCCAAATGAATTGTTAAAATATGTTGTGAAACATATGATCCGGGAAATGGAGTATGAGTTCTATAACAATTAAAATATATTGTGAAACATATGATCCGGGAAATGGAGTATGAGTTCTACAACAGAGTGAGGGTCACATTTGATTTCATGAAGGAGAAATTTGTTTATATGTTGTGAAACATATGATCCGGGAAATGGAGTATGAGTTCTACAACAGAGTGAGGATCACATTTGATTTCATGAAGGAGAACTCTGTTCATAGAATTAAGTGCAAATAAATAGAAAAATATACTTTGTTGGGTGTAGAATTGGAGAATCTTTTGGGTGACAGACTAAAATCCCTAATTGAGTCTTAGTGTTTAAAAACTAAAGCGAGAGTTAGCCTTCAGGTGAAGGGAAGTGAGGGCTCTAGAGTGGGAGCCAGTATCCTCTTAGCCTAGCCACAGATTTAGGGACTAAACCTGGGATTAACCAATGATTTTCTATAACATTATATCAGGGTAGAGAATTAAAACTTCTCCTATTTGGCACAATACATATTAGAACCATTTATCTCATCTCATTTTACCAAAACCTCATTATAGTGGGAAAGATGCTTTTTCACATAAGAAAACATAGTTTAATAGTTTAGTAGTTACTGTTTAAATTTTCTATTTCAGTTTTGTTATTAGTTAAATAATTTAGTTCTGATAATATATCAACATTCAAAATTAGTGGAATCAATATTTTGTTTTGACTTTTTGTGAATTTCCTATTAAATTTATCATTTCAAATTTAAATCTTCCCCGTGGGATTGATATTTGCGGCTTAAATAGTAAGTCTTTTATTACTTGATAACGATGTGTATACTTGCGTAGAATTCCAAAATTAATTGCTTAAATTTCTTATTCATAAAATATTGTATCAAGCTTTTGGCACCGTTGCATAGCGGAGTCAACTATATACTTTTTACACAACTATATTCTCGGGACCAGGCATCCTTCTACAATTTTCGTACTTTGCAGTCAATCTCAAGTTCCATATGAAAGTTGGGAAAAAGTTTTATTACCTTGAGAGCCAATGATTCCTATTGTTGATAATTATGTTGGGAATGGGAATGAAGCATTAGATGTTGTTTTGGATCATTTGTCACATGCTTCAACTCCATTGATGCCACCAAAAATTGGAAGTTCACTTGCTTTGAAAAAGAAATTGATGAAAATTAAAAGAGAACTTCAGAGTATTACGAATGCAATAGGAGATCTTAAGTACCTTTTTTGATCACCTAGATTGGAGAATGAAGGAGAATTTTGATCATACTGGAACATTTAAAGCAGGATTAATGTGGATGTTTAAGGATAAAGGATGAATCAAAGAAAATTCAACTGATCAATTTTCGTACCAACCCTTCTACAATTTGTACATCCATTACCAGTCTATGGGAGATGTTAGAAGAGAAAGTACTGAAGATGAGGCAAATTGAAGAATTTAATCTCTCTACTATTTTGAAATATTTATGTATTTAATATAATTGTGTGGATTTGAGTTTGTTTTCTTTGTTTTAGAATTATGAACTCTGATTGAGTGTATAGTTTTGTGTCAGCGTTTAGTGTTGTGGCTTGATTTTGATGTTGATTTATAATTTAGTTTGTTATATGAGTGTAAAAGTGTGATTAGAAAAATGTATTTGTAAAAAGTGTATTTTCATATATAAAAGTTAGTTTGTAGTTGTTTGTGAAAATGATTGTTCGTGAAAATGTTTGTTTCTGAGTTATTGTTAGATAAAAATTTGTGTTTAAAAATACTAAAAGATTTTGGAAAAATTGAAAAGAAATTGAAAATTGAAAAAATTGAAAAATGAAATTTTTAGGCCTTCAGCGCCAATGTCACTGGCATGGGCGCCAATGGTGCCCTCGACTTGAGAACAGCCTAAACCCCTTAAATTTTGTGATTTGCACAGAACGCCATTTTTACCCTTTGAGTCACCTGCAACCTCCGGTTTTTGCACCTAGGGCTCGAATCTCTTCATATTTGGGGTGATTTCAAGGCAAAGGAACTTCGGATTTCATTTTCTCTAGGTAAGAGCTACACTTTAAACTAAAAATTTTAGATTTTCACCAAAGATTTATCTCATATTGTCGAGATCCAAAAATTTTGAAATTTTTTAAGAGATTTTGAGAAAATCCTTTGGTGAAGAACTCCTAATTGATAGATTTAAGTTTAAAAAGTTTTACATTGTGATTTTTAGAAATTTGGGAATTTATTCAGATTTTTATCAATTTTCTTAGATTTATTATAGCCCAAAAAACGAGCAGAGGAAAAAAGAAAAGTAGATTATTATGAACAAAAATTTATTAGCTTCAGGGATAGTGCTCTTATCCATAGTCTACTTGAAAATAAAAAAGTGATTCCGGGTCGTGGTTTTAAAAATTTGGGTGGAGAAGTCGAGCGATTGATCAATGTTCAGCAGTGGGAAAATTTTTATTATTTTACTGTTGATGTGATTATTGGTGTAGTGATGGAATTCTATGCCAATTTTATGGAGGCTTCTCATGATTTTGTTTTTGTTCGTGTGAAAATGGTGGAGTTTTCTCCAAGAAAAATTAATGAGTTTTATTAGTTGGAAAATGTTTACAGTTGCCAGTATAAATTGTTTTCTGCTATGAATGAGACCTTGGATGAGGTTATTTCTTTTCTTACTAATGGAAGAGGAACTTGGAAATTCAAGAATGGTTTTAAGGTAAACTTTCCTATTTCTATGCTTAATGTAGTATCTAAGGCTTGACACTATTTTATTTTTGGAAGAATGATACCAACAAATCATCATAGTGAGGTGACCAAGGATAGAGCCATTCTAAACTTCTGTATTCATCAAGTGATGATAATAAATGTAGGCTTTGTTATTTATATGAACACTCGATCTATTGCTTTGGGAGAGACCACTGATGGTTTGACACACCCTGCACTTATTTTCACACTCTGTGAACAGGAAGGATTTGATTTTAGACCAGAAGAAGAGAGGCCTGAGCCTATAAAACCTATTGGACCTGCTAACATAAAGACTTATGAATCTCATATTGATAGGAGATCTGGAAGTAAGATCAGGAATATTCCTTCTACTTCTAGTGACACTACTCTTCGAGAACTATTGGATCAAATGATGATCCAGTAGGGAGATACCTTGAGAATGAACATAGATTGCAAAACATGGATCTCAGAAATACTCACACTGATGATTTGATGCAGCAAAAGTTTGAATATGATGCTGCTTATGATGATGCAATAGCGAGATACATGAAAGCTGATCATTCAGTTTAGTTTCCTACTCACCAAATTTTTACTTCATATCAGCGGCAGAATCTGGATGTAGATGAAGATGATGATGATGATTGGTGATTTTCTTTTATTTTATATGTTTGATTGTACCTTGTTATGTTGTTATTTATTTTTGTTATATTGTTGAGACTGTTTGTTGTAAGATTGTGAGACTCTGTTTTATTTTAGATATTAAGTTGTGAATTGAAGAATTGTAAAACGGTTTGTTGTTTGAAATTCAGTTTAGTTCTGTTGTTAGTTTTAGTATTTTGTTAAATGTATTGTAATTAACTCTTTCTCATTAGATTTTATATGTGTTATCTGTAATTTAATGTTTTAAGTCTTGTAGCTTTTCATATTAGCACCTGTAATATTTCAGAGTTAAGTTTCAAAAAATCAGAACCTTCAACAGGTAAGTTTTTTCTTTATGTATTTAATGTTTTCTTTCACCCTTTATTTCTTTTTTAGTTCTTCATGCTAAATCTTTTAAAAATTTAAGTTTGGGGCGGGGGAAAGAAAAATTCCTTTTTAAAAAAAAGAAACTTAATTTTATTTGTCCTCACTTAACTATATTTTCAAAAATTTTAAATTTAACATGACATTTGGTGTTATAGGTTAACTTTAGATAACTATATTTATGTTTCTAAATATATAGTAAGCTTAAGAAAAAATATTCAATAATTAGGGCTAATTTTAGATATTAAGATATTTGGTATTATAAAATAAAGACTATGTTTTTCTATTTTAAGTAAAGAAATTTGTATTTTTGAAGTATTAAAAATCTTAGAAATTCATGTAAAAAGAAAAGAATTAAACTTTATAAAATCTTTAAGGTAATATAAATTTGTTAAGTGAAGGAATGTGAAAAGTTCTTAACTTTAAGAGGAGGATAGTGAAGTTCAAAATCATTAAAGGCTATCCAGATATAATAATCCTCACATAAAAAAAGAGAGATGTGAGAAAAAGCTTGAAGAGATGTCTAATTAAAAATTGGTTTCATTGAATCAACTTAAGAAGAAGACTTGACTACATTTTATAAACTTTTATTTAAGTACTAGTCTGTTTACTAGTAAAGTTTTATGAAGTTCTTTTTCATATGAATATCCTAAGTGACTTTAATATAGCAATTTGTCATTTTTCCTGAAAAGAATAGAGAATCAGAAATCTTGGACTTGACTGCTGAATATTCTTATACCTTTAGTATTAACTGGAGTTGTTTTGAATTTTTCTTAAGTCATGCTATTATGTTTAGTGGACTAAAATATGGATATCTAGAAGTTCAATACTTTTTAATAAGTCATAATTTTTATATATAGTAGAGGAGTTATATGTAAGTTTAGGGGATTTTGATACACCAAAATATATGCATTTTTAGACCCATATTTTATACTTATTTTTTATGATATTGCACTTTAATGGAAGGTATTTTTATGATTTATTGCAGGTTCTTGATTTTTAGGACTTGCCGCAAAAAGGAAGCCAAAAGGATGGAATTTGGAGTCAAAATAGAGTTTTTGAAGCATACTCAGCGCCGACGACGCCAAAAGCAGTGTCGACGGCGCAGACTTACAGAACGGCTGATGGATTTTACGCAGCACCGACAAGGCCAGAAGCAGCGCTGACGGAGCCATTTGACAGAGAGCAGCAAAATTAAATATGAGACACTGGCACCGACAGTGCCAATGTCGGTTCATACCATGTTTCTAAAAGATTCGATGAATTTAGATGCTTTTTGAAGGGTTTTTGGATGCACCTATTGGAGAACTGACTCTAGGCTCTATTTTGGACAAAAAATGATCAGAAAAGGGGCTCATCTTCATTCCTCCTTGCTCATTTTCACCACACCTCGACTCCATACAATTTTTCCATCTTTATTCCACCACCATTCAGGAGTCTATTAGTGATTTTTCTTTAAGAGTTTAGAGTTTTTGTGGTGAGATTAAGTGTGAAATCTTCACTAAGAGTGTTGGAGAAGGAGAAAAGTAAGAGATTTCTTCTTCTTACATTTCCTATGAGAAACTACAAGGGATTTATTTTGAGAAAGAGTTTCAAATAAGTGTTGTTTATTTATTATTGTTGTATGAACTTTCTTTTATATATGAAATTTGTATTTTGCATATCTTTCTCATAAAGTCTGAGTAGTTTTATTTATCTTTCTCCCTACTATGAGATATGGTGAAATGAAGAGATAATTAGGATGTGTCAATATTAAAATATAAAATAAATTGTGATGATTTTTCAACTCTGAACTTAATTTACTTTTTAATCTGACCAATTGAATTGTTAAAATGTGCTGTGAAACATATGATCCGGGAAATGGAGTATGAGTTCTATAACAGAATGAGGATCACATTTGATTCCATGAAGGAGTATTTCGTTTATGGAATTAAGTGTAAATAAATAGGGAAATATACGTTGTTGGGTGTAGAATTGGAGATTTTAGGGTGACAGGCTAAAATCCCTAATTCAGTCTTAGTGTTTAAAAACTAAAGCGAGAGTTAGCCTTCAGGTGAAGGGAAGTGAGAGCTCTGGAGTGGGAGCCAGTATCCTCCTCGCCTAGCCACGAATTTAGGGACTAAACCTGGGATTAGCCAATGGTTTTCTATAACTGCTCCTATTTGGCACAATACATATTAAAACCATTTATCTCATCTCATTTTACCAAATCTCATTGCAGTGAGAAAGATTCTTTTTTTACATAAGAAATCTTCATCACATAAACATAGTTTAGTAGTTTGGTAGTTACTGTTTAAACTTTGCATTTTAGTTTTTCTAGAAGATAAATAATTTAGTTTTGTTAGCATCTTACACATTGAAAATTAGTGACAGTAATTTTGTTTGATTTCTGTGAATTTCCTAGTTAATTATCACTTCAAATTTAAACATTCCCCGTTGGATCGATATTTGGGGCTTAAATAGAAAGTCCTTTATTACTTGATAACGGTACGTATATTTGTGTAGAATCCCAATATTAATTGATTAAATATCTTAATCATAAATATTGCATTAAGTTTTCGGCACCATTACATAGCAGAGTCAAACTTATATAAATTTTACCCAACTATATATTCTCGGGATCAGAGAGTTAAGAGTGCTGTAAGAAGAGAAGAGATTCAAAGGAATTTCAAGAGTTTGGTGAAGAATTTGAGATAAGTTTTTATCTTTTTGTTACTAAATTTGGTTTTAATTGAGACTTCTTGTTGGTTTGACAATGATTTATGCTTTTAAACTGAAGTGTGGTTTTGCTTTCTCCATGAATTCTAAATAGTTTTCTTTATCTTTTTCCTTAAAATGATAAGTAATTAAAGTATTGGATGGAAGTTGTGGAGAGTATTGATCTTTAATATTGGAAGAAATTGTGATGATTTAACTCCATTTACTTCAGTTACTTCTTGATTTGGCCCATTGAATGTTAAAATTTGTTGTGAGAACATGTAAGAACCGGGCTGGTATTGTCTTAGTCAACAATTAATGTTAAAATTTGTTGTGAGAACATGTAAGAACCGGGATGGTATTGTCTCAGTCAACAATTGATGTTAAAATTTGTTGTGAGAACATGTAAGAACCGGGCTGGTATTGTCTAAGTCAACAATTGGTAAGAATCACATGAGATTGTATGGATGAGAATGTAATTCATATGATTGAGTGCAAATAAATAGAGTAATAATCTATGAAGGGTGTAGAGTTAGAGGACTTTAATGTGATAGGTTGAAGCCCCCAACTTGATTTATTGTTTTATGTTTTGAAACGTGATGTTAGCCCCAATGTGGAGAGAATCGAGGGAACTCTAAAGTGAGAGCTGGTATCTTCCCTGCCTAGCCGGTCTTCAGAACTATTCAAACTTTAAATTAACCAATATTCTTTATAGCATCTCTAGTAAGGGTAAAGAATAATATTGCTCCTTTTTGGCACAACATAATTTTGCATATTTCCACAACAAAATTCTTATACTTGTTACTGATTCATGATAAGGAAAAAGATATTTCATATTCAACGCTTCTTATCTTACAAAAACTCATGTTATCTTTCGAAGTTGTTATTATGTCGTCAAAATTTCAAAAATATCAAAAAGAATTGAACTTTAATTATTGTGATAATATCTTTAGTTTAAGTAATTTTCTTTTTGAAATAGAAGTTTGTTACTTAATAGTGCATATTATGAATAATCTCTGTGGGTTCGATATTCAGGGCTTAATTAAAAAGTCATATATTACTTGATAATATACNGAAGCGGGCAACGGGATTTCAATTCCGATGACCGACAGCTTCTTACGGGCAAACTCCACACCAAAAATAGTGGCGACATGGACCTTGGTCATATAATAATCAAGTAGAACACCATAACTGTTGCAATCACAACTACCCCTCTTGTTTTTACGGCTTTAGACCTCCTTACTTCCAACACCAGCATCCACCTCAAATGTGCTACCATGGCCCTTGGCCTCCCTACCATGATGCCTACCCACCTTTTGTTCGTTCCCACACATTTTAATCATGCTAAATTTGATTACGACAATGACAAAATTCAATTTTGTGGTTGTTCAAATCATCTTTCCCATAGGAAAGAAGGTAACAATGTAAAAATTGAAGAACAGAACGCTTCCCCAACAATTGAAGAGGGAAGAATAACAATGCCTAAAGGCAATCACATAGCTTGATTCAATACCCTTGTAACCATTATCCAATGATGTGGCTTACTGATAGCGGTACAAGCAATGGAACAAAAGAAAAGTTTATGGAATCGTGGTCTGTGGTTAATTTCAAGGATAATCTCAGGGACATGGGGAGAGTGCTAATGAAGATGGCAAAAAAAGTTATACATATTCCATATCCAATATTCTGGCTGCCTGGTACTGAGAAACAGGAGGAAGGTTTGAAAGATAAGAAAGAGATAGATGCCACAGCAAAAGCCGCTGACTCCGCGCCTTCCAATTTGAAGATTGTTCCATTAAAGCTTTTGGAGAACGAAATGCATGTTGAGAAGCCAGAGGCTGTGGAAGAAGAGGCTAAAGCTCAGCACAGTATGGACAGAGTAGCTGAGAAGGAGAAGAAAATTAAGACTATTCCTGTGGTGCTTCTTGATTGTGTGAATGGGGAGGAGCCTTGTCAGCTTGACAGGTCAGAAGATGTGTTGAGGAACTCTATTGCTGAAAAGGAAAAGTATGATGTTGCAAAGAAGAAAGATTCTGGTAATAAGCAAACCTCCCCATCGAAGGCATCAAAGCTTCCTCCTATTTGCTTGAGAGTGGACCCTCTGCCAAAACAAAATGAATCAAATGGGAAGAATCGTTCTCCAAGCTCACCTAGCTTGAAAGAGAGAGCTAAACCCCTTGAAGGTAACAATGAGCTATTTGCCATCATGAAGAATGATTCAGACAATGTTCCCATTAAAGATATTAAAGTGATAGATGTTAACTACCAACCATCAGGCCAGGAGGTGAAGGCACAGCTGCAACAATTGTTTCTGGACAAGGTATGGAAGGTATTGAAGAACATAATGGTGTGCAGGATAGAAAAGATGCTCCAACTGACGTTGTTGTTCCAGTTGAAGGTAATTTGGGCAACAATTATGAAGAAAAAGGGGATATTTCAATTAGTCAACAACAGAAGCTTAAGCGGAAAGGCGAGAAAGTTGATCTTTCAGATGATAATAAGAAAGAGATGCAGAAAAAATATTCACAAGAGGATGCAGCTTTACTCATCCAATATGCTTTCTGGGGATTTGATGTCAGAAGATGGAAGCCTTTGGAGAAACTTCGGCAGATTGCTCAAATTTGTGTAAAAGCAACTGAAGTCAAGAGCCAAATTCAAAATTATGAAAGTTCTGCAGAGCTGGACTTGAAGCATAAAGTTATTATGAGTGAGACCATAATGAATCTGCTACTACAACTGGATACCATCCAGGTATGTTAAAATCTACTTTTTTTATTCAATTTTGATATATACTTTGAGTGAGCATGGCTGCTGTTTCTAAGAAAAATGAACTTGCGATTGCCATGCATATATACATATACATGGAGGTTTGTCCATCTCATTATATGATAATTATTTGGCAGGGTTTGCATCCAAGCTTGAGAGAGGTTGGAAAATCAGTTGCAAGAGATCTTGAACACTTGCAGGACAATCTTGATCAGTTGTACAGCCAAACCACCAAAAAGCAGGAAGGAGAGACCAGAAAGAGAAATCAGTACTCGTGACAATACTGCCTCTTCTATTTCTTCAAATTTTGTTGAAAAAACTTCTTTGATTGAGAATATCTTATCGGATCAGCCTCCACATTTGGGAGAAGAGAACGTCTCTGTTCAGGAGAGTGATGGATCTTCAATAGCATCTGATAAACCATCATGTGTAAGTTTAGAAGATGATGTGCAAGAGCCAGAAGGCCAGTGTCACACCCTGTCTGTTAAAATGCTGAACGATGAGGTTGTTCCATCTGGAGATGGGAAGAATGTAAACCGTCACCATGAAGATGAGAAGTCTATGAGCCAAGATGTTGTAGTACATTCACCTCAAAGTGAAATATCAGAAACTGTGAAGGCCCCATATCTGAATGATTTGAAGCATAACTCAAATCAAGCAAATCACTCCAACTTATTATTGGCGGTGCAGCAAATCAACGCACCTGATAAAAAAGACAAACAATCATTGTTGGAGGAAGTACCATTGAAAGCAGAATTGGCGTCGGAGAAAGGAATCTTTATGGAGGAAGGTTCAGACATCAAACTAGAGGATGCTATTGCTGAACAAAATGAGGAAGCTATTGTGGAAGAAATTGATGCATCTGAGGAGTTGAAGCCTTCCTTTAAATATCACAAGAATGAACGGCCCATTACTTCGGTAGCTTCTTCAGGAAAAATTGATTTGAATGAAAATACATCAAATTTGTCTGATGAGTTGAGCACTGACAGCAATCTTACAGAATCTTCACAACATGAGAAAAATATGTCAGATGCCTTCTTGCAGCATGAAATGAACTATAAAGAGAAAAAAACTCTAGGAGGAAAATGAAAAGCTAAGGCAGATGCTGGAGAAATTACTACACGCAGATCAGGAACAAATGGCGGCCATTAATGGCCTGATAGAACGAGTGAAGAATCTGGAGAGGAAACTTACAAAACGGAAGAAAGTGGAAATTAATCGGAGGAAGAAGTTAGATAATGTTATGAGCAAATAGTGAGTTATGCTGCTTTGACTGTATAATCTACCCTCTTTATACCTAGTTGTTATTTTGACCCTCAATTATTGAACTAAGGTAAAAGAGCAATTTTGTAATGTGTTACCGCTCACCTACCACTCTCTTGCTTCTATAAATAGAGAGGGTGTGAGGCTTAGGAGAGTAAGGGAAGAGAGCTTAAGCTACCACAAAGGAGGAGAGAATAACTAGAGAGCTAGAGAGGAGGAGACCATTTTGAGGCCTTGTATCAAAGTGTCGCTTGAGAGGAAGGTCACAGAAAGAAGATGAAGGCTCATCTCTATGTATAAGCAATGTATTCTTCATTTATTTTGCCTTAGATATATTGATTTGATTCCCTCCCGTGGACGTAGATCCAGTTGGATCGAACCACGTAAATGATCTGTGTTTGCTTGTGTTGTGGACTGTAGATCCAGTTGGATCGAACCACGTAAACGATCTGTGTTTGCTTGTGTTCTTTGCGTTTCAACAGTTGGATCGAACCACGTAAACGATCTGTGTTTGTTTGTGTTCTTTTTCGTCTCATTTCTACACGATCGAACCACGTAAACGATTTGTGTTTGCTTGTGTTCTTTTTCGTCTCATTTCTATGTCAGAAATACATATCTCACAACAATTGGCGCCGTCTGTGGGAAGATCCATACTTCTTGGCTAGAGGTGTCCACTTAAAGTTGTTTGCGGCCAGTGACGAAGAAGAGGAGTTCAACATTCACAAACAGAGGAGCAAGCGGATCGCGTCGCAAGCAGCCAAATCGCGACAAATTCAGTGAGTAGTGGAAGCTTTGATTGACTGGATTATCATCGCAGGTTGTGCGGTTCAGCGAGACGGAGGAGGAATTGTCTTTGAAGGAGTAGAGGAAGGCGGGTAGTTCGGTCCGCGAAAAGGCAGATCGCTCGAAGGAGGAAGATTTCCGCGACAGCTCTCAGAATTCAGTAGGTGCTCAACAAAGCGGACTTCAGACGTTATTGGGGATCAAGCCACAATAATGGGTTCCGCCAAATTCGACATCGAGAAATTCAACGGGAATAATGATTTCGGTCTATGGAGAGTAAAGATGAGAGCTCTATTGGTTCAACAGGGTGTTGCAAAAGCCTTGCAAAGGTCGGCAGCATTGCCGACTGACATGACCGAGAAAGAGAAAATTGGCATACTGGACAAGGCCCATAGTTTGATAATCCCGAGCTTGGGCAACAAAGTTCTTAGGGAGGTGTTGAGGGAGACAACGACTCAAGCACTTTGGGCCAAACTCGATGTACTCTACTTGACAAAGTCTCTAGCTAACAGACTCTTTCTGAAGCAGTGCCTATACTCCTTCAAAATGCATGAAGACAAATCCGTCTCAGAGCATATTGATGAGTTCAACAAGATCATCGAAGATCTCGAGAACATCAACGTGAAGATGGACGATGAGGACAAGGCACTACTATTACTAAACTCTATTCCCAAGAGATACGAGCATTTCAAGGATGTGATGCTCTATAGAAGGGCGCAGACTATTACTCTAGAGGAGGTTCAATCTCTTATTAGAGCTAAAGAACTCCAAAAGAAGCACAACTTGAAAGAGGAAACCAGTGGAGATAGTCTGTCAGTTAGAGAAAGATCGAGCAACAAAGTCTTCAAAAGTGATCAGAGCAGATCAAAGTCCAGAAGGAAGGGCAGAAGTCAGTCTTCTAAGAGATCTAACAAGTGTTACCACTGCCACAAGGAAGGTCACTTTAGAAGGAACTGTCCGTACAGAAATAAAATTTTTCAGGAGAAGCCAAGAGATTCTGGAGAGGCAAGCGTAGCCTTAGATGGCTATGACTCAGCTGAAGCTCTGTCGATCACAGAATCTGAATCTAGCAGGGAGTGGAGCTTTGACTCAGGTTGCTCCTTCCACATGTGTCCTCACAAATACTGGTTCAAGTCACTGCAGCTGGAGAATGGTGGGTCTGTTCTACTTGGTGATAACAAAGCTTGCAGGGTAGTCGGCAGTGGGACAATCAGAATCAAGATGTTCCATGGAGCTGTAAGGATACTGCAGCACGTCAGGTATGTCCCGGAACTAAAAAGAAATCCTCTGTCTAGGTACGCTGGAGTTAACTGGATACTCATTCAAAGCAGAGAATGACTGCATCAGAGTATCAAAAGGTTCTCTCATAGTCATGAAAGAAGTCAGAAAGAATGGACTATACTCACTAGTTGGAAGAACCGTGATCGACAACTTCTCAAATGCAGTTCAATCAAAACCTGACAGGATCAGACTATGACACATGAGACTGGGGCTTGTAAGTGAAAGAAGCTTACAAGAACTGTCCAAGCAGAGTCTGTTATGTGGAGATCGAGTCAGCAAACTCGAATTCTGTGAACAATGCATTTTGGGGAAGGCCACCAGGGTGAAGTTCTCTACCAGAACTCACTCATCAAAGAAACCCCTTGACTATGTTCACAGCAATCTATGGGGGTCAGCCAAAACTCAGACTCATGGAGGAGGGAGATACTTCATGTTCATCATAGATGACTACACCAGGAAGGTATGGGTTTTCACCCTTAAATCAAAGGATGAAGCCTTTCAGAGGTTCATATACTGCTAACTGTCACAGAAAATAAGATGGAAACCAAGCTGAAGTACTTGAGAATTGACAATGGCTTAGAGTAATGTTCAGAGCTATTCGAGGAGCTGTGCAGGAGGAATGACATCACAAGGCACAAGACAGTCCGGAACACTCCTCAACAGAATGACCTGGCTGAGATGATGAACATGACTCTCCTAGAGAGATTGAGGTGCATGCTGCTAAATGCAGGTCTACCCAAAAGCTTCTATGGTGAAGCTGTGTCAACCGTCTGCTACCTTATCAATAGATGCCCATCAACTACTATCGATATGAAGACACCTTTGGAGATGTGGTACGGGAAAACAGGTAACTATGATAATCTCAAAGTTTTTGGATGTACTGCATATGCTCATGTTAGACAAAATAAGTTGGAAGCAAGGGCCTTGAAGTGCATTTTCATTGGATACCCACCTGGAACCAAGGGCTACAAACTTTGGTGCCTAGATCAATAAAAATGCATCATCAGTAGAGATGTCACATTCGATGAGTCCAAAATGACGAATCTGTATAGCCATGCTGCCAAAAAGAGTATCACCAACGAGGATTCTTCAATTGAGGTGGAGCTACAACAACAACAAACTTTAACAGATCAAAGGATGTTGTGAACGATCAGGATGAAGTGGCAGAGGAGCAGCAAGTGATTGAGCCAGAAAGAAGATATGATGACTATAGCTTGGTAAGGGACATATAAAGAAGAACTATCAGACCGCCAAATAGATACGATCATGCAGATATGATCTCATATGCTTTAAGTGTTGCCGAAGAGATAGAAGAAGCAGAATCGAGCAACTACAAGGAAGCCTTAAAGAGCAAGGAGAGACTCAGGTGAGGAGAAGCTATGGATGAGGAAATGACTTCTCTGATGAAGAACAAAACCTAGGAACTTGTGGATCGACCAAAGAACAAACCAGTGGTAGGGTTGCAAGTGGATCTTTAAGAAGAAGGAAGGCACACCAGGTATTGAGAGCATCAGGTACAAAGTCAGACTCATTGCAAAGGGATTCACTCAGGTAGAAGGAATCGACGTCAACGAAATCTTCTCCCCATCGTGAAGCACTGCTCCATTAGGATAGTCTTAGCACTAGTGGTTCAATTCAATTTAGAATTATAACAGCTAGATGTTAAGACTGCGTTCCTGCATGGAGAGCTTGAAAAAACCATTTACATGGATCAGCTAGATGGGTACTGCACACCTGAGACAAAGGACAAAGTTTGCTTGCTGAAGAAATCTTTGTATGGACTGAAACAAAGCCCCAAACAATGATACAAACGATTTGATGAGTTCATGCTAAAGATCGGATTTGTCATATGCAGCTACGATAGTTGAGTGTACATGAAATGGCAAGACGGTGAAATAAGTATCTACTTGCTTCTTTATGTGGATGAGATGTTAGTAACCAGCAGAAACTAAGGAGGAAATCCAGAGGATCAAAGGTATGCTCAATTCTGAATTTGACATGAAGGCTTAGGACCTGCTACAAAGATCCTAGGGATGGAGATTACTAGAGATAGGAAAAATGACACCTTATTCTTGTCTCAAAAGTCATATATTCAGAAGGTTCTAACAAGTTTCAACATGCATGAGACTAAGCAGGTTGCAACACCTATTGACCAACACTTCAGATGGTCAAACTCTCAATCACCAGAGACTAAAGACGAGAAAATTTACATGGAGGGTGTCCCTTATGCTAACGGGGTTGGTAGCATCATGTATGAGATGATTTGCAGCATACCAGATTTGGCCTACGACGTCAGCATTGTAAGCAGGTTCATAGCAAACTCAGGACAGGCTCACTGGGAATCACTAAAATGGATCATGAAGTACTTGAGAGGCACTATAAACCTGGGTCAACTCTTTAAAAGGCAGGAACACAAGGAAGAAAAGGTAGTTGGTTACATGGACTCCGATTATGCAAAAAGCATTGACACCAGAAAATCACTGGTCGGATTCATTTTAAAGTCTTTGGTACCGCAGTCAGTCGGAAGTTTAATCTCCAATATGTTGTGGCCCTCTCAACAACAGAGGCCAAATACATAGCTGTGACTCAAGCAATCAAGGAAGCTATGTGGCTAAAGAGCATGGCTTAGGAGCTTGGGATACATCAGAAGGTGATAACTGTGTTTTGCGACAACCAAAGCACCATTCATCTAACCAGAAATCAGGTATTTCATGAAAGATCCAAGCATATAGATACGGTATTTCATGAAAGATCCAAGCATATAGATATAAAGCTTCATTTTGTGAGGGATGTCGTCGTCAAGGGTTCAATAGTAGTGGAGAAGATACCTGCTGAAGAAAATCCTGTTGATATGCTCACTAAGATGCTACCGACAACTAAGTTCAGACACTGTCTGAACTTAGTAAACTTACCAAGGGCTGAGGGCCCCTCAGGAGCCAGGTGGAGGGAATCTTTACTTTGAAGCTTCTCAATTGAGGGTCAAGGTGGAGAATTGATATTTTGACCCTCAATTATTGAACTAAGGTAAAAGAGCATTTTTGTAATGTGCCACCGCTCACCTACCTCTCACCCACCACTCTCTTGCTTCTATAAATAGAGAGGGTGTGAGGCTTAGGAGAGTAAGGGAAGAGATCTTAAGCTACCACAAAGGAAGAGAGAATAACTAGAGAACTAGAGATGAGGAGAGCATCTTGAGGTCTTGTATCAATGTGTAGCTTGAGAGAGAGGCCACAGAAAGAAGATGAGGGCTCATCTCTATGTACAAGCTATGTATTCTCCATTTCTTTTGCCTTAGTGAACTATTTGATTGATTCCCTCCGTGGATGTAGATCCAGTTGGATTGAACCACATCAAAAATCTGTGTTTGCTGGTGTTCTTTGCGTTTTATTTCTATGTCAGGAAATACATATCTCACAACACTAATAATCTTGTGTTTTAATTGTTTTGTATTCCAAATACTACATCTTCCTATGGTTTAGTACCATTATCGCTTTTGCAGAATTTGTTTGCCTCATGTTCAATTTACTTATCTTGATTTAATTTCTAATATTCTGATGGATGCTATGGAGGTCGCAATGCCTTAATATACAAAACAATCATGTCTTAAATTTGAATGATGGAAGCATTGTTCAGCTATTTGATCCATAATAATGTGCACTAGAATCTTATTATAGAGAAAAATTTCTCATGAAAAGATACAAAATATATAAATAAATAAATTTATGAACATTAACCTAATGATATAACATATTTTGAAACATCAAACAATTAATAATTATACAAATAAAAATGCTTGAAATCTGCATTAGATACATGTTTTGGACCTCTGATTGCTTTTCATTTCTATTTAGAGAAGAAATAGGTAATTTTTGCATCAAGTGTCCAATTAAGGATCATCTTAATAAAAAAAAGTAGTTTAATATATGAGTGGGTCTGTCTATATACGTGGTAGCCCCTGATTGAAGTCTAAAATTGTATCAGGACACTTGATGTACTAATTTTTCTTTCTGGAGAGATGTTGGAGATACTAAAGTCTGTATATTTTTGAAAACGGTATGACTTATTAATTATCACTCATGCAACATATTAACGGTTAATTATATATAATGAATTAAAATGATATGGTTCCCTTGTGCTCGAATATATCCTCTTATAGAAATTAATCAAATCTTCATTACTATGATATGGATGTTTAATTTATGAGAACAAGCTCTTTAAGAATGTCAATTATACATGCTTAAGGCTCGAGCATGGAAAATAAAGGAAAAATATCATAATCAACCTCATTATTGTTCTATCATAAATAAAACTTTAGCCTTCAATTAGTACTGCACTTTTAACCCTCTTTATTTAAGCCCATGAATTCAAAATAAGGTTGTGATCAACTAATGTACAGTGAGTCGTTTAGAAATATTATTATTTAGCTATGCTTTCTTGATTTCAGTTGCACGGAATCAATGATTTTCCTTTGAAGAGGTCTATTGAAGGTACTCATCAGGTAGTTTGACAAATGCTAAAGTTCATTATTTGACAAAGCCTGTTCAACATTTTATTTTGTAGTAGTTAGTGAAGGAATTTAAAATGGGCAGGGCAATAAAGACGTATAAAACCTTGTAGAGATATCCATGAGAAACTTTGGAGGCTTAAAAGTATACTTGTATGGTAGCAGATCTTCAAAATTACAAGTAAAACTAATGATAAGAGTAATTACTACATCAATAACAAGTGTATTTGGTTAAACTACTTAAATATTAATAAATGAAAAAAAACATAGATGTTAGCTGGACTCAAGAATTGACATCTTATAGTTCACATTGTAAGGAGAGTTTGAAATGGACATGATTGGGACCAACGGTTGGTTGACCCTTTCAGGAAGGCCAAGCGGCTGGATTTCTAAAGATCGCCGGTGAGATAGATTCGGGCGGTTGATATTAGTTGGCTGGATGCATTAGTCTCATAGTCAATCCTCAATTCTTGCAGGTTAAGAAAAGTTAGGCCATCAGGCAGAGGGTGTCATTTGGATGTATAACATTCAGTTGGTTCGGATGATCTATGACGACCGTAAACCGATTGAATCTTCTTGGCCCCTAGTTCATTTTTATGGTGGGTTCAACTTTGTCACGCCATTCTTTCATAGGCTATCAGATTGTTTTGAGATTTGTGCAGACACATTATCTGTGTACATATTTAATTCTTGATTTTCTTGCTTCTCGATAAGAACAAGATAATTTAATGCAAGAAAGTGAGAGGTACTTATGATTACTTAATGATTTAATAACAAAAATACACTTGAATTCTGTGACATTAATTCCTATAAATAAGGAGTAAATAGTGCGTTTTTTTCATCTTTCTCTGATTTTCTTCACCTGATTTGTCTAATTGTTAACAAGGTGAATGAGTTGTCTTCCAATATAGATAAGTACATCAAAGTATCTTACCAAAGGGCTTTCGAAGACTTGATGCAGGAAAATAAATCCCTCTTGGAAGGGGATTAGAAGTAAGTGTTGATGAAGAAGTGGAAGAAACCTGATTAGAGAACAGGTGGGGTCATCATAATCTCTCCTTGGTTACACCCATGAGAAAGTGCAGGATGGCGCCTGAGAGAAGAGCTATGAGGAGAAAGGTTTCTTTGAAGAGGTGTCCCGGGCAGAGGAAGGTGGCTGCCCCAAAGAATGGTAAGTCGGTTTATTGGCTCCTATTCAGACTCCAATGCCGCCATCTGTGGTAGTAGGGCAAGAACTATTGGAGCTTTAGTGTCGCATGGGGCGCTGAAAGTCGTTGTTCAGGGAAACGTGTGAGGAGCGATGGTCTTCCTCTATAGTCCAACGTAAAGGTGTTGTCGATCTCCCTCAGCTAGCCCGGGGAAAGAGGACTGGTGAGGAAGGATTCTCTTTTATTATTTTGGAATGATACCAAATGATAGGTATGGAGGGATTGTTTTTTGCATTATTATTTTCTTTTTTTGAAAAATTCTTTATATTATCTTCAAAAGCATTTGACCCAATCACCGGAGTGGCGAACATCGAATCCCTTTTGATAGAGGCGAAGGAAGATGTTGATTCAGTCATCGATGTAGTAGTTGACTGATGGTCTACCAAAGATGTTCCACTACAATTGAGGCTGAAAGTAGCCATCAAGGTCCTGCAGAGAAGGCTTAAATTAAGGTGTTCAGCAAACAAGAGTCTCCCAGCTTGATGGAATGTCGACTACTTGAAATAGAAGATTTGTTCATCTGGGCGGCTGAATTTACTCGAGTCAAAGAGATTCATTTCTTGATTGAGCAGAAAAAAAAATCAAAGAGCTTGGAGGAAGAAGTGGCCACGATCCGTGCAAAGGAAGCTACACTTTACAAGGAAGTAACAGTTCGTTGAAAGGAGTTGTTGGCCATTCGGGAGGCATCTTTGGCTGCCCGGATACAAGCTATAGCTTTATATTAGAATGCAAACTTTTGTATAAGCAATTATTTCAGCAAGGTCATATCACTACTGAAGCAATTGTTAATAGTCTTATAAATTATTTTCTAGAATAATCGTTGAGCGATTGATGTAAATATTTTTATTACAAAATAAAATTTATATTTTATATTTTGATTTTGTGTTTGATATGACTCTCCTTCTGTGATTTTGAGTGTCAAATGACATTGATGCCCTCACATTGCTTTGACTTCCTTCCAATCTTCATAAATAAGGCAGAGGGTGTAGGAAACCTTGCTCGACTGTTCTATTTTATTTTGTTCTTTCAATTGATTATTTCCTTCGATCACTTTTTTGCATCTCAATTTTCATGACGCCCAAGTATTTGCAAGAGTTCTTTTGCTCCATTTTGACTGAGGAATTGTCCACTCCATTACACGCCATGTGGAGCTCCTTTAGGATTCCAACATGTATGAGAAGTCAATGGCCCTATGGACGGCCATGAATAAGGAATGAGAGATTGTCAATTATGACAATGATCTGGTCTTCAGCCCAGACTAGTTCAAGTGTAAACTGAAGTTACCTTTCTGTCAGGAGCTACGAGCGGCCCTCGGTCATTACGGTGTCATCCCAACATATAGCATGTCAAATTCCAGTGCCACCATTATGACATTCATCATATTCTTCCTGCAGTTGGCCATCATATGATCAGCTTACCTTTTCACCTATTTCATCAACTTCAAGGTTGGTAAGGATGGCTACTCAGTGTTCTCGATGGGTTCAAGATTCTGGCTTGTTGGGTATGAGAACAAGATTAAGGACTAGAAGTTAATGTTCTTGGTTGATTCCTGTAGAGGCTGTTGGGGATTAACATCTGGCCAATTGTAAGTGCTCCTAAAAACTCCAAGGCTCTAGTTGGATCCTTGAAGGTGTAAAAGGATATGATCAAGGGGCTAAAGTTGTTACTGCACCAGTACCTGGACTCTAACGTTTTTAACAATATTTTTTGGAAGGAAGAGTTTGGTGACAGAATTGATGAGTTTTGAGAGGCCTCTGATGCTTAGAAGGTAAAGTGAAAGGAGTATGTTACTGCAAAGGTAGCCAAAATGGAATTGAGGGTGTAGGTCGTCCGCCCGGAGGCGATCGCTACTCCCCAAACACAAAAGCCATCGATTCTCATAAGTGTTTATACAAAAGTTGTGAAGCTCATTTTTTTCATTTTAAAAATTGCTTAGTCATTTTGTATTCTCAATGGAGAGTTGTTCTTAACCAAGAAAAAAGCTTTCTTGTTAGGCGTTGGGACCTCTAGAGTTCACCGAGAATTCTCCCCAAGGCACCAAGTTTCTATCGATTGAGCAGGGAGAAAGAGAAGGAGGCATCTCTGACTGGAGCTGGGGAAGTGGCCATGTTGCTAAACATTCTCATCCTTAATGTCAGGTCAAGAGGTGAGGTGAGTCAATCATAACTCGTTCCTCAGTTGGATTCCAACAATGAGGCCTGTAATAAGATAGAGTCAGATCATCAGGAAGAAGCCACTCCCCACCAGGAAGGAAAAGATCATGCCTAGGATGTCTCCTCACAACCACCTCCTCATCCAAAACTCAAAGGTTCTTCTCTAAGTTAGCTAAGAAGGAGAACACTAACGTTTGATTTAGCTCTGTCGAGCGCTTTGTTGTGGTAGACACTGAGATGGAATGGAATATTGAGATGCTAACAACAGTGGACTACTTGTACCTTCTCGAATAGATGGTCCACTCTGACTCCTTCTAGGAGCAATTGAGGAGGCTTGGTGGCATGGTCCTTGGTTGGCTTAATGACTAGTGCCACTTGATGGAATGGGTGGTTGCCCACTTCAAATTGAAGGCCTTACATCAGATGGAGGACAAGAAGGCGGCGCTGAGTGAACGATGAAATAGGTGGTCATCTGGATATTGGTGACAAATCAGAGGGTCATTTAGATCGAGAAGAGATTGAAGTTCTTGATTGAGAAATGGGTAAAGGAGGTTAGAGAGCATGAGGAAACCATGTTGGCCTTATATAAAGAGAATGAGAGGTTGATGGTGGTGACAAGATGATGACTATTGAGGAAAATATTGAGGGGTTGTGACAATAACTCCAAGCAGGCATCTCCTTGGTCATCAACTGCTCATCAAAGATGACTTGAGCAACCCCATATGGGCTAATATGAAGCAGTTTGCCAACCTCCTCTCTGACCCAGAGGATGACAGTGAAGAATTCGCACGAGCGGCTGAAGACAGAGGTGGTAGCGACGACAGATCGATAGCTTCTTGAACTCTCCTTTTTATCACTGTTCTGATGAAGAAATTTAATTTTGCTCGGCTATTCCATATTGAATTGTATAATTATGGAGAAAGAACTTGTATATACATTTTTTTATAATAGAAACTTTTTGTTGTTCTTATACTTGTGTCACTTTTCCTTCACTGTATTTTACTTTACTGCTTGATTGCTTGCGATATTGTACATGAAGAAGATTCAATTTTGAAATGTTCTCTCTCAAATTTGATTTGTATTAATTGTCGGGCCCAAGTCTTACATTCTCAATATTTCTTTCAATCATTTAATTAATCACCTTAGTTGAGCCTTTCCTTCCACTAATTGTTGATCTTGTTGCTACCTTCACAGGAGTAGTCACTGATACTAGCCACAAGGATAATTTGCATGCCACTTAAGTTAGAGATTGTCATTGAGGAGTGGTGAACCATCTCTAGAGCAAAAACCATCCCAAGCTAGAATATAGGATTTTTTATGCTTAGCATTTAGTTTATTTTTATGCAGCTCATCGGTTAAATTTTAGTCATTGCTCTTGATCAAGCTTCGAGGTTATACTAATTGGGTGTTTTATGTTGCTGTCAAATTTTAAAATAACTTTTACTGATTGAACATCATTCTTGGAATCAAATTTCAATGTCACATGTGTAGGGTGTCCACTTGATTGACTCGAGATGATTCACTATTTACTTATAGCATCTAGTAGCTCAAGACATCCATCTAGACCCATCGGTGCGTGTTTGGGGTAAGAAACCAGGGTCTGCGATGATTTGACCTTGCTCAGAAGATTCCATCATTAGATAGGATCATTTAGGACATGGGGCATGTTTAACATTCATTATGGTGTTTAGAAACCATGAAAAAATCATATGGAGTCTCCCGTGGTAAAAAAAATCAATCAAGGCTTACCATGGGTGTTTTTGGGAAGATTAGAGATTAGAACGCCCTACTCATGCCGTGCTTTGGGGAAACCATCGAAAAATCGATACAAATATTTATTCTTGGTGTTATGTGACCATAATTTAGTCATATTTCATTCCCCATAGTTTTCAGATTGAGAAAATCCTTTATCATATGTTTCTGGTGAAAATGAGATTTTTTAGGGCTAGACTGTTTCCTAGGCAGCGAAAACTACCCCCCTGGAGTATCCAAACCGAAACCTAGACAAGCACTAGCCTTTTGGTGCCGAGGCGCCCGTAACACCCTCAAATAACATTCTTGAGCGTTGGGAAAGTAATCATTACCCTGTTGGTTCCTAGGAACTAGAGTGCTTAGGCTCCAGAGACGTTGTGCAAAGGTCACGGTGTCTTGGAACCAATCTAAGTGATGATTTTGGGCGCAATTTTTATGCTTTTGTCCCCGACACACCTTTCTAGGTAGCCGAAATTGCATGTTTTATTGGTTAATTGGGAGATTTTCTTAGGTGAAAGATAAAGGGTTGATTAAACCAATTTTGGAGGGGCCTTTAATGAGGTGGCAAGGCCATATTTGGCGAGATAGGGGGAGGAGTAGGTTGGTGATATCTTTGGCTGTTTTTCCTTTCAACTCCTTATCTAGGTTTTGGGGCTAGTCATCTTCTTCTAATGGAAAAAGAGCCTTGGAGCTTTGTCTTCCTTGTAGCTAGGGTTTTCTCTTGGAGATCTTGAAGTGAAGAGCACGAAAGAAAGGTGAAAGTGAGATTTTCCTTCCTATAACACTCTTCTTCATTTTTTTCCTCTTCTTCTTCATTTTTCCCAAAAAAAAAAACTCATTTCATCTTATTCCTCTTCCTTCACCATTTTCCTTGAGTGTGTGTGAGTTATTCTTGAGAAGGAGCTTGGCTAACAAAGAGGGTAAGGTGTTTTCTCTCCTATGGTGAAGGAGAGCTTCATACTTTGGGAAAGGCTCAGTGGAGCTTCGCTGGAACTTTTCTGGAGCTTGGAACTTTACCTAAATCTCACCGGACTCTCATTCTAAAGAAGAGATTCTTTGTTCTATGGAGAAAGAACAGTGTGAACCTTGACAGAGCTTCGCTGGAGGCTCATCAAAACTTTGCTGGAGCTCGGACAAGCAAAGAGAACGTGTCCCCAACCTTTGTGGTGGTGTGAAAACTCGTAAACTCTTGTGAATTCCTTTTCGTAGGTCTCTAGTTTTGGAAGTAATAGGGATAAGGACTTAGGGTTTTTGTGCTTAGAGGAAATCCCCATAAGTTAGGTGCTTTGCGATCCCCTACAAATCCAAAGAGCGAAACCTACCTAATTCTAGGTTCATACCTACGTGCCTCGAGAGCACGACAATCCCATCATTGTCTAGTAGCCTCAACTTTCAATGAATGGGTTGAGAATGTCTTGAGTCTATAAATGAGGGAAAGCCTTCATTGGTTCCTTGTTTCCTAGGCCGTCAAGGTGTTCCATGAAAAAATCTTCAGTTTCATGAAGAATTTCTCTAGTGGAAAGTTTCCCTAAGTTGGGTATCACCTAAGTCGGGACTATGCCAAAAATATTAATAAGATTTCATCACATAACGAGATTCTAAGCCTAAGCTAAAGTTGATCCTTGTAAGAACAAATCACCTCACATAAAAAGTGTTGTGCTATTTTTCCTTCATAGTGGCTCAAAAGACAAAAAAAAATGAAGCATACACGTTGGATACGTGGTTCTATTGTACCTGCACAAAGTCCATCTTAGAAAACCAATCATTGTTGATAAAGTCCAAGAGGCTTTGATGGGTGGAAAAAGATGGTTGGGCAGTAGTTTTAAAGGAGGAAGCTATGCTTGCCTGAGAACAAGTAAGAGAAATATAAGAGAAAAATTATAAGAATAAAACTATCACTATATTAAAAACATTTTCTTTTATCAAGGAAAATGAAATGGTAACGATTTAAAATGCACATGGGTAAAAATATAAAAATATAAGTAACTAAAATCTCAGGAGTATAACCGACATCACATCAGAAACAAAAAGTATATATGCCGAAGCATCAACTATATTTTTACTTCAAAAGTTGATCATTACAAAAATTTGGTGTATCAACTAGAAGGAATAAAAAAAATTGTACAAGGATCTGACTTCACCTTACCGTGAAAGTTAGCTCAATCGAATAAGCCTCCTCAATACAAACTCTCCCCTGTACCTAAGTTGTCTGAGCCAAAACAAATTGGCCTAAGACTAAAGAACCAAGCATTTATCTCACAATTCCATGAGCTCCTACTAAAAGAAGGCCTTCGATTGTCTCTACAAATCAATCTCACATTCCAGGCCAACATAATTGTCCATGTAATTGGCTAATTTTGAAGAAATTGTGACACTACTACATTCAAGGCGTTGTCTCTTAGAAAACCTATCTCCTCACATTTTGATGCGAGCCTACTATCTCATCCATCTTCCTCGTAGACCCTACCTCCAGTAGCAATCTGATCATCCCTAACTCCACGCTCAAAACTCCCAACACCTCCACTCATATACTTTTCACTACTCAAGAGAAGTCCCAAAAGCTCATTTAAATTCAGGGAATATAGTTCATCCAGTCCATAGCCTATAAAAATAAAGACAAAAGATAACCCTCAAAATGTAATTACAAATCATCAAGAGTGAATACCTTACCTTCTCATTGCACATAGGAGCTTAAATACATCTGAGAGAAAAAGATTTGACGACTCATTGCCTTGAACCACTTAAGCCATTTGAAAGTCTTGTCGTAGCATCCCATCAGAAGTTTGTGCACCCAACTTTCTCATATTCTAGGAATGACAATAGACAAATCTGGTTCAAGGATTTTGGTACCTACTTCAGTAGAATGGTGGTCAACATCTTTGAAATACGAGGAATATCTCCTGTGTCCATACAGACGGACCTTGCTTCGTCGACTGACAAGTCAACATTATTTAACACCTAGACAAGGCCTTCAAGGACTACAAAGGGGGATCCCTCTAAGGCAGTTGGAGCAATAACATGATTGAAAGCATTAGTGAGGCCCTCCAGAACTACTTAAGTAAATATCTATTGATCCATTGAAGAAGCATCCTTTTAATATTTCAACTTGCTACCTGATGCTAGCTTACTAAATAAGCACAAAGTAGTAGTTTGGTTGGGACATCAACTTAGGCTCCAGTAAGCTTTTGCATCAATCAAAATTTTTGGCAAGAAGAGAGAAATCATGCAGATGAACTAGAGCTCAATGGAATTCTAGGAAAATTTTGCCAAACTATTTATAGTAGCACAATGCTCCAAACTGAAGGGAGTATTTAAAGCTTTAAACATTTATTGTTGATCTAAAAATAATTATTGAATCTATTAATTCCTTCTTTCTCTCTCTCTCTCTCTCTCTCTCTCTCTCATTATAAAATGACTTCCTAAGATTTGATAGAATTGAGAAACTAAATATATACAAAAGAAAAAAGACGCTTCTTAGATGATAAGAAAATAATGACCCTAAACAAAAAAAGAAGGGAGACCGAAAAGCTTGTTTGGACACCTCGGGGGTTGCCGCAACAGACTCCAAAGGATGATCACCAAGTGCTAAGGAGAAAAAGAAATGTGATAGGTCTCAGTCACCTAGGGTCGACCTACTTGGGATTGAACAAGGGACTACGACCAAGGCATCGATGACTGCATAGATCACATTTATTAGACCACTTGGAAGATCTCAATATCAAAAAAATCAATTGGCCAATGGTTGACGCCTAATATCACACGATCAATACCTCGTGATCGGTCAACTCAAAGCTAGGTGTCAATTGCTCAAGTGGCCAGGATTATGCTCGAAATGAAAGCCAAAGGGGGCACAATACTTTACGAAGATTTTGTACTTTCATGTATTAGTGTTAGAAGCGAGCGTCCGAGTTGAAATTGTGTAGGGTCTCGCTCGGGTCTTCCGGTGAGATTCTTTTATTTTGAATGAAAGTATATGTCTTTTCAGGATAAAGGTAAGCTTTTATCAATATGCAACATTGTACAGATAAATATAAAATTCTCTAATTCTCGTTGAAGGAATCTTTGTCAATTCTCTAATATTCTCTATCTCTTCTCAAACGATTCTTATTTTCTCTTTATTTTATGTTCGTTATATTCCTTCATGGTGGCTACAGGACAAATTTGGATTCAACATAGTACATTGTACTCCCCCTAAATTAGAAGTGTAAGCACACAATAAAATTTTTGATTTTCTCTCGAATTAATGTGCTATGAATTTGAATATTATTTTCAAAATTACTATCAGCATAATCTACACGTGTTGTGCAAAAGGTATGCCACATCTGCTTTCTCCTGGTTGGTCTCCACTTATTCATTAGTGCTGTGCATGGCAGCCATCTTTAGCTCAAAGAACGTCCTCAAATTCTCTTCCTTTGGCCTTCTTTAAAGCAGCTATCTCAAACTCCTTAGTGGATCTTTTTATTTTTTTAACTTTTTTGTTTGTGTTTCCACCTTCAAAGCCACAAAGCCTCCTTTTTATCATATTATTGTTGCGGAAAATTATTCTATACGGGCAACGCATGCAGATATGTGTTATCCGATCTCAACCGTAGATAAGAACCTTTCTTTAAAAGAAAAAAAATGGGCCCACCGAAATACAATTTTTCTCTGAGCGACGGTTGAGATCGGGCAGCACATGCATCTCCGCATATGTTGTCTGTATGAAATAATTTTTCGTTGTCACGAGTTTTACTTTTTCAAATACATTCATATTTAGAAGAAAAAAACATATGTTTTTAGTTATCTTTTTTGCATTAAAAAATGTAGCCACATCGACATGGATATCATTTTGAATATGAATTTAATTCAAGAGTGAAACATTGCTCCTGTTAGGGTTACAACAGGAGAGAATTCAAAATATAAATCATGATTATTCAAACCACACATTCATTTAGTTGAATCTAATCAAATCCTTACTTTTAACCCAAGCACAAAATATTTAGCAAAATAAGTTTTAATGTGTTTCCTAAATAAAGTATTTTTAAAATTTTGACAAAAAAAAAATTATGCCTAAATTTAGTTTAAAAAAACTAAGAAAATAAGTAAATAAGTTAAAAAATAATGATGATAAGCTTATGAACTCTTCAATTGAAGTTTTTTTTTCTTAATTTGAGGTGGCAAAAAGAATTGCATGGAAATTGATGCATTTGTTCTGAAAATAATTGAGTATTTTAGTATAAATTTGATGTAAAATAGATTAAAAAATAGTTAATATTAGTGAGAATTTTTTTTCGTTATGATGATGACGTGTTCACTGCAAATCCAAAAAGATTTCCTTATAAATGATCAAATATGTGAGCTCAAAAATAAGATACCACCCCGAGAGATAGAATTATTATCTTAACATGAATCAAATCATTGGGATGATAAAATTTTTTAAGATTTATGAGTCTGTATAACCAAATATTTTTGGGTATGATGTCCCAAATCAAGATACCCATAACTTTTTATCATCTCAGGTTCATCAATAGGCTTAAACTATTAACCAACTAAACACTGTAAGGTTTATACTGTGGTTTACTGCACCTACATAATCTAAGGGATTATAAGCTCAGGGTTTTATATATCTGATTTCTTAGCACCAGCTAGAGATACCTCGTAATCTGACTTTGATTTTAAGCTTCAGCTATATTATGGGCATGAGTGATCTTGGGTCTCATTTTTGAGTTAGCTAACCTCAGATTTGCAATCAATCCATCTAGATGTGGTATCAATTGTTTATTTTGGTGCATTTTAATAAAAACTTTTTGGGTTTGATATTTTGACGTTTATTAGTTTGTTCACTTAATTTCTTGATCAATCATAAGAATCAAGATGTTCTAAGATTGATGTTTTACATTTGATTTTCTTCCAAAGCTTTAGTTTCTATTGTTGGTTTAAAGTTTTATTATTGAGGTCTACATTCATGAAAATTTTCACATGTATATTATTTAATTTTTCTTGAAGATATGAAAACTACAACCTTACTTGATTTTATATGAGAATTTATAAGAGATTGTAAGCTTTAAGGAGTATCCAATAACTTGCATGAAAAGTTATGAGCTTTAGTAATTGAATAGGCTAAAGCTCAAATGATTTAATGAGGTGTTTACATAAATGGTTTGAAAATGTGTTTTTTTTTTTAAATTTTGTTTTGAAATTTTGAATTTTTAGGTGATTCAAAGTATAAAGTTTTTTTTGGTGGTTCAAAGTGTTTTAAAAGGTTTTAAAGTATTTCAAAAGCTTAAAGCATTTTTAAGGGTTTGAAAATTTTGAGTGATTGAAAATCTTTAAAAGTTTTAGAATTTTAAATGTTTAAAAACTCAAAATGATAAAAAGTTTAAAGTTTTTAGAAGTTTAAAAGATTATGAATTTTAAATGCTTTAAAAAGGCTCAAATTGTTTTGGAAGGTTTTAAATGATTAAGAATTTTGAGTAGTTTGAAAAATTAGTTAATTTTCAATAATTTTTAGAAGATATTTTTTACAATTTAAGCCCACTTAAGTTTAATTTCTATGAATTTTTTTTTTTAGAATTTCATCGTATTTAAGCTTATGAAATATTTTGAACATATTTAAATTTATTTGAATGGTATAAAACTAATTTTAATTGGAGCACATTTAAATCTGTGAAAATTTAATAAAAATTGTTTCTTTTGAAATTTACCAGCAATTTCGGGCTATGTTATTATAAATTAACATATATTAACCGTAAAAGCTTGCAAGTGACACATTCTAAACACTTAAACTTGCAAATAGCTAATCATAAATACATAAACATAACATGTTTATGCATTACACAAAATCTATATATTAGAAGTTATTTTAAATAGTTAACACATGGATTAATCTTACCCTTGAAGGTCCTTCAATTTCATACACTCAACACATGAAAAAATCCTTAACATATGGAGAAATGTTACACATTAAAGGCTTTCAAGCTCACATAATTAAAAAAAAATGGAGCATAGCATGCATGGAGACTACACATGATGCATGTCATGCACAAAAAAAGATTTTACATTGAGGAAACTACACTTAGAGAAGCATATACATAGAAACAATTACAACTAGAGAATATTTCACATGGGGAAACTTATGCTTGAAAAATATTTCACGTGAAGAAATTATACATGAATGAGATATTGCATGCAAATTCAACATGCAAGTAAATTACATGTAGAAATTAAATCTGTGTGGAGAGAGCATAAAGAGAACATTTCACATGGAAGAACATATGCATGAAAACTACATATGAAGCAAACCATGCAAGAAACATAAACATAGAGAAAGTGGCAAATATAAAACATTTCACATTGAGAAAAATATTCTTAGAGAAAATTTCACAAGGAAGAACTCATACATGAAAAATATTTCACATGGAAGTTACATATGCAGATAAACTACACATGGAGATAAAACTTGCAAGGAGAAATCACAAAGAGAACATTTCACATGGAAGAACCTATGCTCAGAGATTACAAACGAAGCATACCTCACATGGAGAAAGATACACATAGAGAAGTTTATCTATGGAGAAAATTACACATGGGGAACATTTCACAGGCGAAACTTATGCATGAAAAAGATTTCACTTTGAGCTTACACTTGCAAGTACTTATGCAGGAAGATTACACCTGCAAGTAAAAAGCACAATGAGAACATTTCTAATGGAAGAAATTATGCATGAAGACTACACATGAAGCATACCATACATGGAGAAAACAACACAGAGAAAAAAACTCATAGAACATTTCAAATGGAAAAAAATTGTAAATAAAGATCTTTACACATGGATGAACTCATACATGGAGATGATTTCACATGGAATTTACACATGAAAATAAACTACACATGGATATTATGTACACAACAAAAATGCATATGGAAGCCTTACACATGCAAAGAGAAAACACATTGAGAGTCTGCATGGTGAAACACTATTTACCTTGCAACAACTTGAAACTTGATTTTCCTTTGATGCTTTTTGACTGGAAAGGAGGAGGAAGAAGATTTCAGGTGCCCTTAAGTTTTTAGGAAGAATAAAATCTTGAACAAGAAAGAGGGGGATGAAGAAGAAGAAAGTGAGGGCTTAATTGAAGTCCTGTGAATAAGAAGAATGAATTAAAAGGAGTGAGTGAGATAAAGTGAGAGAAGGGGAGAAAGAGATAGAGAGAGAGAGATAGAAGAGGGGGTCATAACTAGAATATCTATCTAGGACATAACAGTATGAGTGATTTGTTAATCCATCTAACATTTAATCAAAAAATGGCAAGGGGAAATGATATGTCCTAGTAGCTTTGTTTAATTTCATATAGCCCGTGAATATCATCCACCTTATGACACTCCTTATAGAGATAAGTTCTTTATGGTTATTCTTCAGTACTAAAAACACAAAGTATTGGCTAACCCTTGTGCTATCTGAAATGGAATAAATGATTCTTACATATAACTACTTTAAGATTTTCTTTTTACAACTTCTTCTATAATAGAATTTAGCCTCATCTAGGGATCAACTTTGGGTTGGTGATTTCCTTCCATCAAAATTCTATGCATGCATAGTGAAGGGCTGACACCATTTATATCAGTTATAGTCCACCCAAATGCTTTCCAAAAATTTCTTAATACTCTCATCAACTTTTTCTCTCAAAATCAGTTAATTCAAATGAAACAATGATTAGTAAAATAGAAGATTCTCCTAAAAATGCATTATTTAATTTTTTTGAGAAAACCTTAAGTTCTAATTTAGGGTCCTCAACTATAGGTTGTATTAAGGGTTTATCAATAGTTAATGAATGTACAATCACAAAACTATTCATTATGAATCTACAAATATCTTCTAATAAAAGAGCATATTTATCCTTAAGGTCCTTGCTATCTTCCTCAATCAATCCTTGCATTGCTGGGTTAATGTTCAAGGTGTCTTAAAATTGGCTACTAATCAACATATCCACCAAGTTTAACCTATAACAAGAATCATCACTAGAGTCTTTAGGATGTTTAATTTATTTCAAATTATTAAATGTCACATGTTAATCAATAAATCTTAAAGTCAACTCCCATTTCAAAACATCAATCTTTGCCCTTCCTGTGGCTATAAAAGGTCCACCTAAAATTATGAATCTCATTCCCTTTCTCCATGTCTAAGGCTATGAAATCTACAGGGAAGATAAAATTATGCACCTGAACAAATACATCCTCTATAACCCCCATAGGGTAAGCTAATGACCAATCAATAAATTATAGGGTACAATGGTAGGTTGAACTTCTTCTTGTTCTAATTTCCTAAAAATTAATAGAGGCAAAATATTCATGTTGGCTCTTAAGTTATATAAGGCTTTCCTAATAAATTTCTCTACTATAATATAGGGGATGGTGAAATTACCTAGGATCTTAAGCTTCTGAGGAACTTTCATTTGGAGAATATCACTATGCTCCTTGCTTAATGCTATGGTCTCAAAATTACCTAGTTATTTTTTTCTAGTGATAATATCTTTCATGAATTTGACAAAAATAAGCACTTGCTCTAAGGCTCCAACAAAAGAAATGTTAATTGTCTTCTTAAACACTTCTAAAAATCTCAAAAAAAATTTTATCAAGCTTGTGTTTTTGAAGCTTCTAAGAAAATAGTGGGGTGATATTTTGGTTCTTTCCTAAGTAGTGAATCTAATTTTTTTATGTCTGATATAATTTTTTATCAAAGTCTTCTACACTAGGCTCCTTCCTAGTCACTTCTTTTAACTCATTTTAATTTTTTAACTAAATGCCTTCCACCTTCTCCATTCCTTGGATTTGTGGTTTAATTTTGTGTTACTATGTAGAGTCCCTTAGGGTTTGTTGCTAGTGAGTTTGCATTCTATCCTAATTGATTTTTAATATTCATGATGGTTGCATCTTGACTCTACTATTGAATTCTCATTTGTAACACAATCTATGTCAAAAATAATTTCTTTTCATTAAACTTTGTATTTGAAGTGAATGTTGGTGGGTAAATCAACCTCAATTTTTAACAACCCAGTTATTTTAATTACTTATAAAATTGTGTTTCATGTTACCCTAATGCTAATTTCATACCTTTAGCTGTTAGTATTCCAGTTAAAATTTAGGAGATTCTTTTAGCTTGGGTAGTAGGTGTTTTAATATAGATTATTTCACCTATTGGTGATAGCCTTCATGGATTTTGTAGGAACAACACCTAGATCAACTAGTTGTCCAAAAGCATTTTACATTATTGATATTGATGCTAGTGCAAAGTTCCTATCTAAATTGTCTAACTTTCTAGATATGATAGCTACTTGTAAACCCAAGCTTGTTAACACATCAGTTTTGTGCACACTAGCTACTTTCTTAGGAATTACTCTATCTATGAGTCATTCAAAATTATGTATTGATATTTTCTCAATCAGTGAGTATGCCTCTTCAGAAGGCTTTGACACGAGTGACCCCCCAATAACATCATCAAGTATTGAGTTCAATGATCATACCAACCCACTATAAAATGTTTGAATTATAAGCCAATTTAGTAAGACATGATGAGGACTATTTGTATCTGGGACTTGGAATTTGATAATGGTAGTGTTATCATATTAATATTATATCAAAATATTTTAAAAGAAATTTTAAAAATAATTTCTAAACTTTAAAAAAAATTATTAATAAAAAGTTTTGACTAATTTATATATTTCATGATAGGTGTGATTAGGCAAATCTCAATGTTACTTTTTATTTTAGAGAGATATACACAAAAGGTTAATTCAAAATAAAATACATTTGCTATAAAAAATATTAGTCCTAAATCCTGACATTGTTGTAAAAATCTTTTAATAAAAGATCTATTCAAACGCTCCTCCTTTCAAAACCTTCTTTAACAATCCTAAAGCTCATGTGATTGATCTGTGATAAAATTTTTGAGGAGAAAATATTTTGCAACCATTGTTTCTTCAAGGTTAATGATGCTATACCTTTGGTTATTAAAACTTGAATGCATTCATCACTCATAGTTGTAGATATACTATGAATTAGTCTAAAAGAGAGCACTATGTTCCAAAAACAAATGGGATACAAAGCTATAATAGTAATTTCAAACTTTATTTGCATAGTAAACTCTAAGCCCTGATATACCTCATACATCATATTAAGTATCATAATGATGTTCAAGCTTTGTTCAAAACTTGCTTAAACTAGCATAAATAAGATTCAAAAATGGAATTGAAGCATTTATAGTGATATAAATGAGTTTTCTATGTAATGTGTTAATGTAAATAAGTTGGAATGAAAATATATTTCATCAATAATAAGTAGCTTGATAAATCAATTGAGAAATTGTAGGAGAATATCGTTTATGTTATATTATATATATTATAATTGTATTGTGTATTATCAGTGTTGTAGCTTCTATGTTACACCTATTGTGATCATACTACGGAGATGAAATTTTCTATTCTACTAATAGCTACTTCGATTACATTTTATGGTATCAATGTTCATTTATGATGTTTTATAGCATGGCCTAATGTTGTTTGAACTCGGTTTGAACCAAGATCAAACTCTATTTGAATAGGGTCCTAGTTCCATTCAAGTTTGAGCCTTGATTTAACCATGCTTTTATCTTGTTAGAATCTTTTTCTGATTATTGAGTTAGAAACTCTGTTAAATCTAATTTAGATTATTGTTCAAATGTCATTTGGATAATGATTGAGTTATAGCTCAAATTAAGGCTTGAATGCAATCCAAAATATTCAATATTATTCACGGACGACTTCCATAAGCCTTTTGTGAATGCAGTAATAATCATTTTGGTACCAAATGAGCTCTGAGATATAGTTCTAAAGAAAAAGAAAACTCAAATATTGTGCTAATTATGGCTTGCATGTGGCATAAAAACTCAAACTTCCCTACTAAATTTGACAAAGTTTTAATATACTAGACCAAGACATGCATATTTATCCCTTGAATCAATACATTTTAAACTACCCCTTGTTTATAGTCTAAATATTTTCTTATAAATATAAACTATAGTCAGTATTATTCTAACAACAAAATAAGTTATGTGCTACCAAAACAAAAGTCCCAACTCACAATGGCATGTGAAAATTAATAATTTGTTTTTAAATTATATATATCTGATATTGTTAGGTTTGAAGGCCTACTTGAAAAAGCTATAAAATAAAGAACATTGATTTTATAAGTAGTAGTTCTCCACGTCAAATTAAAAAATAATCATAATGAGCTGCCATGATGAATTAGAGTACAAAATATGATTTTATATGAAAAAATATTACATCAGAACGTAGAGTTATGCTCGGAGTCCAATGATATAGAGCTACGTTCGGAGTCCCCTGATATGTAGACACGTCGTTTCAAGAAAATGCGTGCGCTTTCCGGCCCAGTAACATAGGAGAATATTCCTCCTGTGTTATTCCACGTTATTCATGTGTTATTGTGATGATATTGATGTGTTATTGTGTTATTATAGCACCGAGAATATTCTCAGAACACAATAACACATGAATATCACCACTATAACACTTGAATAATACGGAATAACACAGGAGTAATATTTCTCTGTGCTAAAATGATTTTTTTTTAATTTTTCTGTCACCACCACGTGTCTGTATATCAGTGGACTCCGAACTCTTTCCTCTCTTTTTATTGCAAGAAAGGTTTTCTAAGTTGTAGAGATTGAGAAGCATATATTGTACGTCTGGCTTGTTACAATTCATAGATACATATCTAATAGCTACAATTTTTATATAAATATAGATACACACACGTACATATCTAATAGCTACTATTTTTATATTTATTTCAATAATATAAAAATACATGTATGAAAGAATGTGTTTCATTATAAATTAGTTATGTCATTGGTATTTTGGATGTGAAAACATAAGTTTACGTGTTGTATTATAAATATTAAAATTTAGGTGTTAGAATTGAAAATATTTATAAAAAAGCATCCTTAATATCGTTCTTTTTATATGGAGAAATATTTGCGTACATAAGACTACGCAGCGCTGCATACGTCAGGGAGGTTATTTAGAGGGTAGTGGAGGGTTATATCCATGTTATACCATTTGTAACCTCATGTAACTTACCTGCAACCTGCTTGTAACTTCTAGTAAGTTTAACGTTTCTAATTTTATATATTTGTAGGTTACAGATAGGTTACAAAGAGGTTACAACATACCATTTTAGCAAAGAAATCCAGCAGAGGCGAGTGAAATAAAGACAAATGAACAAATAGGGGTCTAGTCTATGCTTCTAAGGAAGCTGTTGGGGTCCTTAAATTTGGTTTTCTCATATTTTGCGTGTATGATATTTCTTTGATTTTTGTTAAATTATGGCATAAAATGTCTTAATAAATTATGAAATGAAACGGAAAATTAATAATGAATGGGGCCTATTGAATTTGAAGTGAGTTTTATGTGTGGATGTTATGAGTTTTGAAAATTTACACTTTTGGTTTATTAGTTGAGCTTAAAGTGAAGAAATATATATTTTAACATGTTAAAAATTGCTTTTTAAGTTATTTTATATAAAATAGGACTACACAAAAAAAAATTGTCATCATGAATTTCGAGGCAATCTGATGACTCAATTAAAAGTGATATGGGAAAGTTGGGCCCACTGAAAAGCGATTCGACTCTTCGGAAGAACCAATAGGCTTACGCCAGGCATTCCGAACAAACTCAACGATGCATGTTGAATTTCTCTAAGTTGATGCACGTCAAATTTCTCTGAGGGCTTAAGTTTACTTGGGCAAGAATTCCTCTGATTGGAATTTAAGATTGACGACCCACTCAATGCATTCACCAGTAACATCTGCTGACCAGATCTATCTTGATGACTATCTCCTATCGTCAAGCAAACCAGTCTAGTCTTGTCGACTGTCTCAAGTAGTCCAGCCAACCACCCATACTTCAAGGATCGACTGACCGATCATCCCCATCCAGAAGGTCGAACGACATTACTAATCATCTTCTCTCTTCGACCCCAATTTACCTAGCCAGAGACAACAGGACTATGGGCCCATAGGCATATAATAATTAGAAAACGTATACAACCATCCTTAAAGCAAGGGTGGAAATGTAATTTTTCTTCATTGATTTTCCCTTCCAATAAATAAAAAGAGGTACGTTCATCTAATAAGAATTTTTGGGCCTCTCCCTTCTCCCATGTATATTCACATAAGAAGTGACTTTTGGCTATTCCTCTCTCTCCATGTACCAAAAATATTCATGTATATACAACAGGTCACAAGTGCCTGGGAATACCCTATTTTTATTCAAAGAGGCAAGTTGTTGTGCACTCATCTCTCTCTATCTTTATCTCTCTCCATCTCTCTCTCTCTCCCTCCCTCCCTTTCTCCCCCTCTCTCTTTTTTTCTTGGTTCAAACGCTCTAATCTCTTGGGTGTGCCTCTCAGACACTTTTGAATTCCACATATTAAAAGGTACGATGAGCGTGGAGCATGCCACTAACACAAAGAAGAGCAATACCAAACTAAAGAAAACCCATCACACAAACACTCCTAGCATGGAATACATCAAGGAGTTTACAAAGTAGTAGATACAACAGTAAGAAAAATTGTATTTTTGTCATCCTCTAATAGGCTTTAGCTCTGAGGTGAGAGCCACACTTGACAATTATATCCAGCTTCTCATGGTTGGAGAACTCTCCTACACGAAGCCAACCGATGGCATCTCAACAATGCTCGACAAACACAATACGAATGACATTAACCCAAACATTAGCCTCAGAGAAAAAAGTATAATTGGCCCCAAATTGTTAAGGGTCAACCAAGGATCAACCCCCAACTTAGGGCACCAACAAGGGAATCAAATTTTATACACCAACTATCACCTGACATGCCAATGAAAGGGCGTTATCATTTTAACTATTCTATAATTTTTTCTGCTACAAATTATATAATTTTCAAATGTGTTCCAAAGATTACATCCAGTCTTAAGGAGCTCAATAGATCCATATGGTTCGACAAATAGCCAACACTCGAGGAACTTGAACACGAGTGAGTGGTAAGTTCAACAACGATGCCAAAGACTTTAGGTCAGCAAAAGACATAAATAATGACCTTCTGCGGCTCTTGGCAGAAAAGAAACCTTAATTCCTACTTGAACTATTCCTGGTAGAAAACCAGGTCGCTTGGTCTTTACTTCTGACCGCCCTCAAGACTACTACTTTCTGCATACACGGGACATTTGAAGATACTCCACCTGGTGTGCAAATAGGATCAACACTTCCTCGTACGAAATGGAGCCAAATAACTGTAAGAATATTTGGTGTCATGAAAAGTTAAAAAAGAATGAACTAATAGAGAGAATTAATGAAAATGGAACAAACTTGTGAGAAATTCCAACACCCTCAGCTTATTTGTATAGAACAGAAGGAAGTCAAATCATTGCAATGTTAGAGACATTATTTTCCACTGAAAACCATGGAAAGGGAGTCAAATCAAACACACAATTTAAGATAGAAAACTTAAATAATTATTTTAATAATAATATTTACATCGGTCACTCTCGCAAAACCATCACTAGATATTTTGGCCTAGAAAAACCTCTGTTGAAGCAAATGCTTACACAAAAGTTTGCCTCCTAAACTAAACATTTTACTCATATTTTAGCTTGTACCTGGGTGGTCGAAGGTGACTTCAGGACTGCCGGTAGTTCTAACCATAAAATAGCCACTTTATCATAGAGGACAGCCTCCGGAGCTTGGATGACGACCACCTCTTCCTCCAGCTTCTCCAACTTTCTCACCTGCTCAATCAACAGCTGAGAAAATCAACCCGCCTTGATGAATGAGTCTTCTATTTCACACAGCCAGTGTTCCTTTGTCTCAGGAGATTCCAATCTACTAGCCATTTTTGCTTGAACCTCCCCTGGGAAACTCAAATGAATACTCCCAAACTCGGCTTGGCGGGAAGCACCCTTTGAAGACCCTCGGTCCATCTTGGAAACCAGGTTAGCATCAAACACCCATGTAGGGTAGTTGACGGTCACCACGTCGGTCATCGGATTGTCTGCATCAAAAGATAGTATAAAGCTAGATTTGGAAAAAGAAAACTCACTCAACAAACTCGCTATATACCCATGATTTGTCGCTACTCCGAAGTGGTGCAAGAGAACCATTCCTCACTAGTCTTTTATCTCTCGGTTGGAGGAGGAAGGTCGGCGACACCCTACATGCCCTACAGTGCCAAGGCTTCACAACCACCACACAGTTGCCCCAACGACTACATTTTGGTGCCTTAGGCAGTGTCAAAACACCAGCGCTCCTTGCTCTACTCCCAGTGCTGGAGTCTGGATAAGATCCGACAAATCAACTGACCATTTCTTTCGATAGCCACTTTTCTCCACTTGAGATAAATCTCTCAGGAGATCTTACTCCTCACGGGCCTCCTCTCTCAGGTGGTTTTCCTCTACATGCAGCTTCGCACCAGGACGACCAAGAAGTGACTGTGAAGACTCTGCATGATCCTCTGGATCAGATCACTTCTGCTTCTTCGACAACACTTTCTACCTCCACTCAATGTCTAGTAGGACTCGGTCTCCGACCTCAGGTCTTCCAAAGTCCTCCAGTAAATGGCTTTGTTGTATGTATCAGTCCTGGAAGAAGACTCATTAACCATGTTGACAATCAGAATTCAAACAGACTGGGCGAAATAAAGTCAAAGGGAGATGGAAAAGCGCACCTTTTACTCCATATCTATAATAATCACAGGCACAAAATTTAAGGAGAGTTCAATTATTGCATTATTGAGTAATTATAAATATTGTTTACCTTTGTGCTTTAAGTTCTCTTGTTCTTATTGCAGCTTAACTTCCAAGAAGTAAGAGAATCAGAGAATTAAACATGTACACAAAAAAATCTCTAAACAAATCTCGAGGCAATCTATAGAGCACGAGAAATAGACATGACAAAGTTGGACCCACCAGAAAGCGACCCGATAATCCAACAAAATTTATCGGCTAACGTCAATCATAAGCCTTTAGAACCAACTCAAAATGCATGCCCAAATCCTCTGTGGGCTTAAGTTTACTCAGTCGGTAGGAATTTCCCTTACAAGAATTCAAGATTGATGATTGGCCTAATGCATCTGACCGACTAATGTTAGTCGATCAAATCAATCTTACCGATTATTTGCAGTAGTCCAACCAACCAGACCAATCTCGTTGTCTCCAATGGTCTAGTCGGTCGCTGTTACTTAAGGATTGACCGACTGATGGTCCCCATCCAGAAGGCCTACTAATATCACTAATCATCACGCATCTTCAACACAATCGACCAAGCCAGAGGACAGTAGGACTCTAGGCCCACAACCATATATTTACTAGAATAACTCGTACAACTCTCCTTACTAAAAAATATTTGATTATATAAAAAATGGCCCTAAAACTATTGACATCTATATTATTACTATGTATAATTTAAGAAAATGAATAAAAAATTTATGCATTACAATACATTTTACATTTTGGAAGTAAACTACAAATGTCAAATATATAT
>JXCR01148671.1:0-10096 GCA_002079205.1 Phalaenopsis hybrid cultivar | reverse complement strand
TAGTGGTATCAACTTCATGAATCCTTACATATAAAAATCGGGATCATCACTGTCATGTATTAACTTTGTAAATTGGGCGCATGAAGATCGTTCGCGCACCTCTCATGGAGCATGTCGCTGTTGGGTGTTGATACATCCCATAGGCCTCTTGACGATCTTTGCATGGATTGATAAGTTTTAGCCACCCACAGAGCCCGTTTTTCTAGTGTAGTTATGTTGGTTCCCCAAGTGACTGCATTGATTCCCCGAGTGTAACTGTATCAGTTCACCGAGACTAATCACATTAGTTCCGTGAGTGTAGCTGTGTCAGTTCCCTGAGTGTAACTGTGCCAGTTCCCCGAGTTTAACTGCATTAGTTCCTCAAGCATAAATTGTGTCGGTTCCTTAAGAGAAATTGTGTTAGTTCCCCGAGTGTAACTCCGTCAGTGCCCCAAGCATAAAAAATCAGAGAAAGTACTATTAGTGATATTAAATGTGTGAAATCTCAAAATTTTGGATGCTTTGAATGTAAAAAGCTCTATTAATATATTGAGCCTTTGAAAGATAAAGAGGTTTATACAAAACAAACATGTCAGTGTTCCTTCTACAAGTAGGGATAGCTTTATGGGAAGAATTTATTTAGATTGTCGCCACTCCAAGTTCAAGGGACGTCATTTTGTATGAATGTCATCTGTTTATATGCTTCAGATTCAGCTCTCTGGTGGATGATGTAGGGGGCATTCCAGATTTAATCCAGCTTCCGGAGAGCCTGCCCCTAGGCAGCGGGGTTGGTCTTCTTAGACATTAGGTTCCCTAAGGAGAGCTTCTCTTTGCGTATGTGTTTGTTAAATTATTTGGCCATCCTTTGCTTGAAATCTTTTTTTTGGAGGGCTACATTGGCTCAATTCTCCTCAACCAGATCTAGGGAGAGCTTGACTCCTTACTGTTTATCTTAAGCCACTTTTAGATTCTCCTCGTGAAAGTTGAGGTGGAGTTTACTCTCGGGTTATAATTATTGTATTCGATCGACAACATGGCTTCCATTATATGGGAAAGCATAAAGGGAGCCAGTACGTTGGATGTGAACGGTGTTATTTGGATCGTCAAGAGTACTGAAGGGATTAGGTCTGCCAATTTGCCATTTGCTCCTTCTATGTTTTTTCTTAGCAAATTCAGGATGATTTTTTTTGTATCTTTTGTATGTCCATTAGTTTAAGGATGATGCACATAAGTAAATTTAAGGTTGACCTCTGGACTCTTACAGAAATGTTGAACTCCCTTGTAAGTGAATTGGGTCCCATTGTTTATAACGATGACGAGGGGTAATATGTATCGGCAAATCAGGTCAGTCTAGATGATGTTCTGGACTACCTCTGCTTTTATGTGCATCAGAGGCTTTGTCTCTACCCACTTGGAGAAATAATTGATGGTCACCAATAAAAACTTTTGTTGTTCTCATAGTGGGGAAAAGGTCCCAGGATGTCGAGGACACACATGGCGAACGACCAAGGACTGAGGATCTAGTGAAGTTATTGGGCCAATTGATGACATAATGGTCCATATTTTTGACATTATGTACACCTTCAAAAATATTTTTCGGCCTCCTTGAGCAAGTTTGGCCAGAAGTAACATTGTCACTGAATTCAGTGAACAAGCGTCTTTCCCTTTGAATGGCTCTTAATCTCCCCACCGCGAACTCCTCAGAGCATGTCTTCAACCTCATCTTCCCCAATGCACATTAGGTATAAGGATGTGGCTGACTTTTTGAAGTGTTTCCTTCAACTAGTAGGTATTAGGTAATCTCATATTTGAATCTCCTGTGATCGGTGACTTCTTTGCCAATCTCCCCCGTGCTTAGTTACCAGTGCATGAGCTTGTCTGGTTTTTTTCTTCTCCCTTGAAAAATCTTCATTGCCAGTAATTATTCAATCAAGTGACAACTAAGTAATTTAGGTATTCCTCCTCCTAGATAAAGACTCTATGATAGAAGGTCGAAGACCTGATTTTCCTCCCTTCTAACATGTTTGATTTTGAAGTTGGCAAATCAATCAATCTCTGTCCTCACCTTCCCTAGGTACTTCATCATGGTCTCTTCCATGGTTTCAAATTCCCCATTGATCTGGTCACTACGAATTTAGAATCAACCATTACCATTATGTGGAGGACTCCCATTTTCAAGGCTAGGTGAAGTCCTGCAAACAAAGCTTCATATTCAGCTTGGTTATTAGTCAAGGAAAAAACATACCTCGATTGAGTGATAGACGTTTTTCCCTACTGAGATGCAAAATAAAATCCAAGTTCAACGCCTGATTGGTCGAATGCCTCATTGATGAACATCTTCCAAGTCAATCTGTTGATCACCAGATCCTCGTTTCCCTACTGAGAATAAATTTTAACGGGTGATCTGTGATAACTTGTATAGGCTGTAGCTAAAAATATGGCGGAGTCTCCGCACTGACAGTGACCAAGGCGAATGTCGATTTCTCCATTATTTGATATCGNAAAGTCCTATGGCTAGACCTAGGCTACTAAAGAAATTTCTAGACCTCAACCAAAAGTGAGGTCAACAGGGTGTTCTGTGATAACTTGTATAGGCTGTAGCTAAAAATATGGCAGAGACTCCGCACTGACAGTGACCAAGGAGAATGTCGATTTCTCCATTATTTGATATCAGGATTTGGCGCCTTTGAGAACCCGACTAGTGTAGTACATTGGGTGCCGCTTTCTGGGTTCTTCTCTGACCAAGATCGAACAGACGACTTCAGAGCTGACCCTGAGTAAAGATAAAGTTTTCCATTGTGCTTCAGGCTCTGAAGTAGAAAGGGAAAGGCAAGGAACTACTTGAAGTTTCTAAAGGCCTCCTTGCATTATGGCATCCATTTGAAGCATTTGGCTTTTCCNTGGGTTCTTCTCTGACCAAGATCGAACAGACGACTTCAGAGCTGACCCTGAGTAAAGATAAAGTTTTCCATTATGCTTCAGGCTCTGAAGTAGAGAGGGAAAGACAAGGAACTACTTGAAGTTTCTAAAGGCCAATTTGCATTATGGCATCCATTTGAAGCATTTGGATTTCCTGAGTATTTTAAAGAATGAGGCACACTTGTCACCTAACTTAGAATGAACTTACTCAAACCTACGATCTGGCCGGTTAGTTTTTAAATGTCCTTGGTGTTTTTAAGGGAGGACATGTCGAGGAGTGCTGGGATATTTTTTGGATTATCCTTTATGCCTTCAAGAGTTATCAAATTTCCTATGAATTTTCCTGTTGCGGCTCCAAAGGTGCACATTAGTGGGTTTAATTTCATGTTTAATTTTTTAAGTGTTAGATATTTTTCTTTTAGGTCTTCAATGTGTTTTTCGGCCTACCGACTCTTAACCAGTACATTATTGAAATACAACTCAATATTCATTCCTTTTTTTTATTAGCAAAATGACATCCATGATGTGTTGGTAAGTCACCTAGACATTTTTAAGCTCAAAGGGCATTACATTGTAATTAAAAACTCCCACACAAGTAACAAAAACAGTCTTTTTCGCGTCAGCTGAGTACATANTTCCGAGTATTTTAAAGAATGAGGCACACTTGTCACCTAACTTAGAATGAACTTACTCAAACCTACGATCTGACTGGTTAGTTTTTCAATGTCCTTGGTGTTTTTAAGGGATGACATGTCGAGGAGTGCTGGGATATTTTTTGGATTATCCTTTATGCCTTCAAGAGTTATCAAATTTCCTATGAATTTTCCTGTTGCGGCTCCAAAGGTGCACATTAGTGGGTTTAATTTCATGTTTAATTTTTTAAGTGTTAGATATTTTTCTTTTAGGTCTTCAATGTGTTTTTCGGCCTACCGACTCTTAACCAGTACATTATTGAAATACACCTCAATATTCATTCCTTTTTTAATTAGCAAAATGACATCCATGATGTGTTGGTAAGTCACCTCGACATTTTTAAGCTCAAAGGGCATTACATTGTAATTAAAAACTCCCACACAAGTAACAAAAACAGTCTCTTTAGCCTCAGTTGAGTACATGTTGATCTGATGGTACCCAGAGAATGCATTGACGAAACTTAGGATCGAGTGGCCAACTGTCTAATCTACAAGATCATTGACCCTCGGTAGATGGTAAAAGTCCTTTAGGAAAGCAGAGTTCAGGTTGGTGAAGTCCACGCACATCCTCCATTTTTTATATGCCTTTTGCACCATCAAAATATTGGAGATTCAGGTGGGGTATTACACTTCCCGAATGTACCCTGCCTGATCCAGCTTTCATACTTCCTCTCGGATGAGTCCTACCAACGTCATGACAGAGCTTCTGATCTTCTGCTTAATGGGTCGAGCCGATCGATTGATGTTCAATCTGTTTTATGTGGTATCGAACGACATGCCTGACATCTCAGCGATCGTCCAGGCAAAATCATCTTGATTTTTTCAGAGGGTTTGGATTAGCAGCTCCCTGTGATCTTGCAACAAAAGCTCACTTATCAGAAAACATCTACCTTATTCTCCTTTGACTGTCAAAACCTCACAGGTGGTCTCGTTGGTCTCAAGGCCACCTTCCATTGCATTTTGGATGTCCATATGATCGTGCTCTACGCTGCTTATGGTTCACAAGTAGTAGACCTAGGACTGCTTCAAGTCACCCATGAATGTGATAATTTCTCTATCACTAGGAAACTTGACAACAACATTGTAAGAAGGGATCAATGCTCTGAAATCGTTCAGCAGTGGTCAGTCGAATATAACGTTATACGTCGGGGGAGAATCCACTACAATGAAATCTTACATGAGTATAAATTGCTTCTCATTTTTTTCCCAACGTAGTGGGAGCCCGATCACTCCCAACACTTCCATTCTTTCACCCTAGAATCCATACAGCAGATTGGGCTGCAAGGTCATCTGATCAGTTGTGAGGCTCAATTTGTCAAATATCTGCTTGAACATTACATTCACAAAACCCGCTGTATCAAGGAGAACGTTTTATACTTGGTAATTGATTATCATCATTATTACAATGTCATCGTTATATAGATGTCCCTTTTGGAGAAGACCCTCATCGGTGAAATAAGCAGGTGGATGGCCCTTGGGGTTTGGGGAAAAGATTGCGGTGCAGAGTTCCCTTGTTTGCTAACTCGTCTTGTCCTTCTGGGTGGTTCGCTTCCTCCAAAGATTGTGGCCACATATCCTGCAATGTTAATGACATTGGTGCGGATGGGCCCATCGGTCATTCCTCTCACGGGAGCTTTGCCTTGTCTTTGGATCGTGGTTCCATAGATGAGAAATTCTTTCAACTTCCCCTCTTTTATCAGCTCCTCAATCAAGCTTCGCAGGTGTCCACATTCTTTAGCATAGCATCTGTGATCTCTACGCTACTTACACTATTTTCTATTATCCCGAAGAAAAGCTTTGACCTTCATCGATGCTGCTTTCCTAAAGAACTCCTTATCTAGGAAAGCATCTGCTATTTCTACCATGGAAAACTTGAGTAGGGTTATGTGGGGGACCCCAGAATTATACTGGGGGTATTCATGATAGTATGATGATCGGTGGTTCTGTGCCTTGGTCTGTCGCCCCCAATCCTCACAGCGGAAGCTATTGGAAGGTCCTGCACATTACGTGGGTTATCCTTTGTTGTCTTGTGGTGGCCTTTTTTGGTGTTTCTATTCGACGGGCTCGAGGTGGCCGTTTCCAACAACTTAGCCAAGCTTCGCGGCTCTACAAGTTTGAGGTTGAAACAAAACCTCTTTGAACTCACACTTTGCATTAGCGTGGCGTGGGCCATGTCGGGCGTCAAGCCATTGACATCTAGTGTTTCACTTTGGAAGCATGAAATAAATGACGACAAGCTCTCGTTGGCTCTCTGCTTCAATTGTTACAAGGATCATGCACTTTTCTTAGACCTCAAGGCTCTAGCAAACTGCAATAGAAAGGGTCTTCTGAACTCCAAAAAATAGGTGATTACTCTCACGGGAAATCCGACGAACCACCTTAATTTGGTTGGACTCAATTTCTTGAAGAAGAGCTTACATTTGAGGGCGTCAAAAAATTTCAACATGCATATAAACGATCCGAACGACGCGAGGTGGTCATTAGGATGCGACTATTCTTTATATGGCTCTAAGATTGGCATCTTGAACTTCTTCAGAGGTTCAACTCCAAAGACCTGTAGGGAGAAGGCGTTTTCAGATTGCCTTTGTACCTTGGTCCGCACTGTTCAGTTTATTTCCTCCACAGGGGCAGATCTTATGCTGTTTTGGTATAGATTATCGTCAGACTTTTTCTACAGGTGGATCACTCTCCTTTCTTTATTGTCTTGTGGTTCCTCTTGAGGGGGGTTGAGTGTTCCTTGTAGTGTTGGCTTCTCCTGGAACTAGGGCCGTTGGTAGGGCAACCGTCACCCTAAGTACTCATGCGAGTTGTACTGACAACTGGTTGGTGGTTTGAGTTCTCAAATCTTGCAGGCCTTGTTGAACGAGTTCCTCTATAAACTCCCGAGCGCATTTTGCTTCTCCTACGTTCCTCTGACTGGACTCTCCCTGTTGTTGTTATTGGGCACCTCCTCTTTTTGACGACATGTTTTCACACTTACCGCACCTTAAAGGAAGTTAAATCCAAAAGTATCAAGGAAACACACCCAAGGAATAGAACTTTCTGTCAGGAAGTGATGTGAGAGAGAGAGTNACTGCATGATCGGGTGCCACCTCAATCTTACTGATGAGGTGGCACCCGATATTGTCACGCTGTCACCCGGCGATTAAACGTCCGAACATGCGACACAATATTTTCTTGTATTAATCAGAGGACTCCTAATACGGACACATAGTTTAAAGCATTTAACACTTGCTTTTGAATTAGGGCTTGCCGGGAATGCCACATCAGGGTGCTAAAACAAGTGAGTTGAATTCTAATTCAAATGTAAAAGCTTTTCTCCATTCAACGTTCATGTTTCATTTGCCGAATATGATTTGTAGCGGGCACATGCATTCCTTTCCTATTAGACCCTGCAAGTACTGAGCTCAGCCTCGGCTCGTGTTCGGCTCGAAATTGTCGGGTTGTATCATGATGTTATTTAGGTTGGATCGCGGTTGTATTGGCTCAGAACCACAATTGGGATGTTATTGGAGGTTGTATCGTGGTGTTATTATGGTTGGATCACGCGGGCAAGGGTAGTATTGGCGCAGCTTGGCTTAAGAGTTTACAGCGGTATTGGCGGGTGTTATTGCGGTATTATTACGGGTTGTATCGTGGGGTTATTTAGGTTGGATCACGATTGTACTGGCTCAGAAGCGCGACTGTGGTCTTATTGGGGGCTGTATCATAGTGTTATTGGGGTCGGATCACACGGCAAGGGTAGTATTGGCACTACATGGCTGAAGAGTTTGCGACGTCATTGACCGGTGTTATTGCAATATTATTACAAGTTGTATCGTGTTGTTATTACGGTTCTGCGACAGGAGCGTAAAGTTGGTGTTATTGAAGGTTGTACCGCGGTATTATTGAGATGTTATTACGGTTCCGTGCTCGTGGTATTGAGTGGTGTTATTGGGAGGTTTTTGTGGCTTCATGTAGGTTTTATTTGGAGTGTTACCGCGGCGTTATTGAGGCGTTATAGGTGAGGAATTGAGAAATGTGTTGTTATTGCGCGTGTTTTACACGGTTGTCGGTGTTATTGCACCCAGAATTGAGAAAAACTGATGTTATCGGCTTGGCTACGTCGAACAGAATTTATTTATTTCTTTTCGAGCCAATTCAAGCTGAACACGAGCGAACAAATATTTGTTCGTGTTCGCCTCGTTTATATTTCGAGCTCAAAAATTTATTCGTGTTCGGCTCATTAAGCTTAACGAACGAACCGAACACGAGCTGTTCGTGAACGACGAGCCAAATTGACAGCCCTAAACAATCTACATTTATAATTTGAGAAACTTACTTATGAAGTATGCAATATACGTAATTGATATAGATTTAACCAAAGCCAAACCAAACTATTGTTTGGATTGATCCGGTCGTCAGTTTGGTTTGATCAGTTTGGGCAAGTTTTTTAGGCGTTAAATATCAATTGATTTTATAATTTATAATCCAATTAACTCGAATGCACAGCTCTTATAAACGGATATACAAAATAGCTTCAAAATATTATAAGCATTAAGAAAATTTCTTTTTATGTGATTTAGCTCGAAGATGACAAACCTATATAAATCTGAATTAAATATTCCTTAAAAATGATCCTAGAGATGGTTTGATGATTAAAAGCTCAAATTAGGTAAAAAAAAAAAATAAGATTTATTATTATTTTTTTAATATTTGACAAATTTCTTGCTGAGATTATGCTTGTAGAGCATTTAATTATGCTTAAGGATGGCGCCATACTATTTGCCTTAGCTGCTTATAAAGCTAATGGAAGGGATGAGGAGAGAAAGAAGATGAAGAAGGGAACAACGAACAAGTCTTAAGAAAGCTAAGTAGAATAGTTTTTATATCTGTCATAATATACTAAATAATAAGCCCACTTATTTATAAGTTGGTACAGGGCAAACAGGTAAATATATGAGATGGTAGTTTTGATATTTTACATATAACACAGTTGATATAAAATGTCCTTTACAATAAAATTCCTAAATCTAATCGGGATACAACTGAGATGGGAAAAATTATTCCATACGGATCGCACGCAGCTTGCGTGAGGTGTCCGATCCGGACCGTAAATCACCTGATCTATGGTCCCGATGTATTTCGGTGGGCCCAACATAAATTTTTTTTTAAAAAAAAATGGAAATAATCCTGATCATAGATCATCATGATCTACGATCAGAATCGAACACGTGTCCGTGAGCAATAATTTTGAGGTAGCTTTGGATGGAAGAAGAGCGAGCTCTGAAAGGTAAGGCGCCGAGAGCAGAGAATTGCAATGTATGTCTCCTTTTACCCCCATTCAAACTAATGATGGAGTTTAGTGAGTGTCAATTTGCGAGTGAGGCCATGATGTCGCTTTATCGGCAATGATTTTTTGAAAATGTCTGCGGACTGATCTTCAGTAAGGAGGTGTTGAAAATATATATGATTAAGTTTGATGTGGTCACAAGCGCTAAGAGGTGTTGTCGTTGTATAGATTGGTGGATAGCTTGGTGGATGACGTAGATTGGTCGGAGTGTTCCTATACGAGCCCGTCGTAGCCATAAGATCTTGGTGGTTGTGGTGGCTAGAGCCTGATACTCTGCTTCGATAGAAATCGTGTGACGGTAGGTTGTTTTCTCCCAGATCAAGAAATAATATTGGCTCTAAGATATACAGTAGCCGGAGGTAGATTTCCCATCTTTGTTATCGCTGACGCAAATGAAAACTACGCATGCACATAAGAAGAAAGAGCCAGGTATCATCGATAAACCATAGTTAGAGGCACCTTTGAGATACCGGAGGAGGTGTTTTAAATTTTGGTAGTGTAGCATGATTGGAGTGTGCATGTGTTGACTCAAGTAGTTAACAGTGAAGGTTATGTCAGGTCTTGTAACAATTAAGTATTGTATAGATCCGATTATTTGCCTATATAAATTGGGGTCGTGCATTGGTGTAGATGGGTCAGTGAGTTTATAAGAGTGTTTGGAAAGTGGTTTGAGTACAGGTTTTGATTGCTGCATGCTGGTTTTGTGTAAAAGTTCAAATAAATATGATGATGTAAGATGTATCCATTGTGTATGTGTTGAATGTTTAGTCCCAAAAATTTTGAAATGTGACCAAATTGTTTAATGTTAAACCGCATGCTAAGAAGGTGAATGCGATTAATGATAACTAATTGAGAATTGTCGGTAATTAAAATATTGTCAACATATACAAGTAGATATATACAAACATTATTATGATTATGGATGAGAAAATATGAGTCAGATTTGTTTGATATAACTTTTTTAGAATAAAGAAGAAAGTAAAAAGTGGAATACAACTGTTTGGGCGCTTGTTTAAGGCCATATAAAGCTTTTTGTAGTTTGCAAAAGCAATGAGGATAATTTCTATCAATAAAGCCAGAGGTTGTTTCATGAATACAAGGTCTTCAATTTTTTCATGTAAAAATGCATTGGAGATATCTAGTTGCTGCAGTTCCCTTTTTTTTTTTTTTTTTT
>JXCR01148670.1:311420-340168 GCA_002079205.1 Phalaenopsis hybrid cultivar | reverse complement strand
GAATTTGGAGCGAAAAGGACCAAAATGTGAAGATTTGAACTAGGCCGCCGACGGCGCCCTCGACCCCACTGACGGTGAGTTTTTCCCAAGACTACAGGATAAAATCTTCAGAAGCCTGCCAACGGCGCCCTCGAGGCCGCCGACGGCGAGATCGACGGTTATGCCTACTCAAGCTTTGGATAAGGCTAAATTTTGAAGGTATGCTTAGGCAACTCTTGTGAAAGCTCATCCACAACTTTAAAAGAACATTTTGGCCAAAAATTAAGAGGTCCTGGATGTTAGAAAGGCCCTAGAGGTTAGAGAGGTTCCATTAGTGTGTAACAATTGTGAGGATTTCTTTGAGAAATTGTAAGAGTGGAGGGAAAGTGAGAGATTTCTTCCTCCTTGCTACTTCGAAGAGGAATTCTGTGTGCTGTAAAGAAAAGAAGAGATTTAGAGGAACTTTGATGAGTGTTCTTAGGGAGAATTTAGAGATAAGTTATTTGCTTGTTGTAGTTTGCATGACTTTAATTTTATTTATGAATTTCGAGTTTTGTTGTGTTTTCCTCATGAGTTCTGAGTAGTTTCCTCTGTCTTTCTCCTTGTCTCAAGATTTGTGAAATGATGATTTGAATTGGCAAAGCCATGAAAATGTTTAAAAAATTGTGATGATCTTTTCACTTTGATCTTAATTTACTTTCAATCTGGCCAATTGATTTGTTAAAATATCTTGAGTTTTACAACTAAAGTGAAGATTACATCCAAGATTCAGGGAGGTTAAAGCTCTTGGAAGTTGGGTGCAAATAACTAGGGAAATATTATTCTCGGGTGTAGAATTGAAGATTTTAGAGTGATAGACTAAGATCCCCAATTCGGTCATATTGTTTGGGTGCTGAAGTGTAGATGTTAGCCCTCAGGTGAGGGGAACGTGGGAGCTCCGAAGTGAGAGCCGGTATCCTCCCANCTCCGAAGTGAGAGCTGGTATCCTCCCAGCCTAGCCTCAGATTCAGTAAACAAGCATAGGATTAGTCAATGTTCTTTATGCTTGGACCAAAGAGTAAAGAATAGGTATGCTCCTATTTATCACATTATAAATTGAACTAATTCATTTACTATAATTTCTTGACAAGGAGAAGGATGCTTCTTTAAACCCTACTTTATATCATTAGTTATTTATTAGTTATTAAAATTATCCTAACATTCACTATAATTTATTGACAAGGAGAAGGATGCTTTCTTATATATTGAATATCACAATTAAACCTCTATAATTTCTTGACAAGGACAAGGATGCTTTCTTATATATTGAATATCACAATTAAACCCTACATTTCTTGACAAGGAGAAGGATGCTTTCTTATATATTGAATATCACAATTAAGCCCTACTTTTTATCATTAGTTATTATTAGTTATTAAAATTATCTATTTATTTCAATTGCCTATTAGTGATAGATAAGCAAATTGAATGTCGTTCTTGTGATTAAAGTATTGTTACTATTTTTCTAAGGTCTTAGTCCATAATTCTAAACTACTCCTTGTGGGATCGATATCTAGGACTCCATTAGAGACCTATATTACTTGAGTGATATGTATACTTGCGTTGACAAATTCGACTTTAACATTATTGAATATTATATTTAGATATCTTAATCAAATCAGACACATCTATAAAGTCGCGATCAAGTCTTTGGATGTCATTGCTGGAAATTAAATTCTTGTAGTGCCATCAAATTCTTGTATTTATCGATTTACAAAAGGTCGGTCAGAAACAAAACCCACACCTGCAGTAGTAACGGCAGTGGCAGAACTGATGATAGTCTGATAAATCAAAGATCCTATGTTGATGAGCTTTCCTTCCTGGATACAATAATTTAACTTCGCTCTCTCTCTCTAGTCACTTCATTGAGATGATTTGTTGGTAGCAGACGAACAGAATAAAATAGTGCCAGACATTTGAAGGTGCACATAACTTTGAATTTGGGAAGTTGAATTTCCTCTCATTAGTGATCTTCTAAAGTTCTCTTTGAACAGTCAAGTAAGAAATAATCTCATCTAACTCCGCTTCAGTCAGACTATAATTTGCCTAAAAACATAACGTATCAGGTGGCAGATGATAAAACAATTTGATTACCTCTGGTGAAAAAGTATCAACTTTCCTCGAACCATGACTCTATTGTCTTCACCCTCTGGGAGGTTTGCATAGAACTCTCTAACAACAGAAATAACCACTACAGCAGAGAAATAGCAGAATCGTTCCCACTGTCAGCGAACGATCAAATCCTCTGCGTCTCCACCTGGATTCCTAACACACCGCTCCTGAATCAGTTTTCGTGATTGTAACACATCACTATACCGATCTTGAGCCTTCAAACTAATAAATTTACTTGAATCGAAAGGGCTCCTTCATTTGCTCCTCTTCATTCTTGGTGTCATTCTACAAATTTTATAAATTCCAAAAATAACTTGAAAAATTAAGTCTAAATTACTAAACTAAACTTTCAAAGTTTAAACTACAGTTTTCATGCAATTTACATAGATGATATTTTTTCTCATTTTTCACCATGAATAGTGAATTTTCGAATTTCTCCAAATGTGCTCAAAATACATAGTGAAAATCCAAAATTTGTGCATAGAAGTAAAGCTCTTACCTCAAGGAACTTGGAGCTAGCAATTTCACTTGATTCTACCAAGAAATCTTCACTTTAGATGTGCCCTAGCCCTCAAAAATCACGAACTCGAGAGGTTGAAGGAGACGGTGGCGTTAAAAATGGTGATTTTTGGACTGAAATTTTACTTTTAACCGTTTGCGAACCGATTTTCATGAACAGTCGCTTAAGCATGGGTAAATGGCGCTTAGACACCTGCCTCTCAGGTTGGCTCGTGCTTAAGTGCGAGATGCGGTGCTTAGGTGCCAGTGCACAATTTTCAAAATCTTCAAATTAAAGTAAAATGCACTATTTGTCTAAGTAAACCACCCCTAAATGGTCTCATAACACTTAAATGATTATTTTCAACATCCTATAACTCCCCTCTCTCTAAAAATTCTCCATAATAACTATTTCAATTTGAGGCTAAAAATAACACAAATTTTCACACAAAAAAACTTATATTAATTCACAAACAAGTACAAATCCCTTTAAACACTTAATTCTCACTCCAAATAGTCTTGGATGAGAAAATTTTCCTAAATATAAATACACAACAATCATTCCACAATTAAACACATATAAGAAGTCATAAAAACTAAAAACAAGACTTAAACACTAAACCACTTGAAAATAACAACTTATAACACACAAATTCTAACACTAAACTTAATTCCATTTTTCATTTGATGGAACAAATTCCTATCTTTCATTAGTCTCTCTAGGAATATAGAGTTGATAAAATGGACGGTGGTGACGAGCTCTAATATTATCTTCTTCAATCCACTTATGATTTATGAACATCGTCTTATCTGCTTCCTCTATATAACTAGTATGGCTAAATTGTATTTTCAATTGCGATCCAATATGCTCTAGATGTGCATGAAACTCAAGTACCTTGGTCTCCAACAAAGCTATAGTATTCTCACTTTTGTTGATCTTCTCTGATATCCCTTCAATACTAACGGCTAAAAAACTGTTATACATCTCTTGTGCACTTTGACTAATGAACCACTTCCTCATGGTTTCTTCCTTCTTCTTCAAATACATCTCTCATGAAGACATTTTATCTAAATCTAACTTTCTCTTAGACTTTTAGGGCTATAAATGATGTGGGGTGAAACTCCTTGAAACGTTTAAAAGCTGCATTGGCATGTTTTTACAAACTAATTGGCAATTAAACCTTCTAGAATATTAATTTCAAACATGTGTTTAAACTGTCGTGCTTAAGCACTGGATCTGGCGCTTAAGCGTCAGTGCACATTTTTGCTCTAGTCAATTTAACATCAAAATTCTCATTCTAAAGTGTCTTGGTCACTAAATAAAGTCTTAAAATCTTTACTAACACATAATAATTTCAAAAATACTACCCCAATTTTTATAATCACACATAAAACAACAATCAAAATAAAAACACTCTGATAACTATGGGTTGCCTCCCACAAAGTGCTTGGTTTTACGTCATCAACCCGATGTAACCAGTGCTTATTCTGGTTGAGCCAACATCATTTCATCATTAAATTTATGCTGATCCCTTATAAATTAAGGTTTCTAGTCTACGTCCATTAACTTTAAATATTTTCTTAGACTTAGGATCTTTAATATCCATAGCTCCATAAGGATAAACTTTTATCACAATAAATGGGCCCATCCACCTAGACTTAAGTTTTCCTGGAAATAATCTTAACCTTTCATTATACAACAAAACTTATTGCCCTGGCTAAAAATTTCTAGTAAGAATCCTTCGATCATGCCACATCTTCATATTTTCTTTATAAATCTTAGCACTCTCATAAGATTCATTCCTTATCTCTTCAAGCTCATTTAATTGCAATAACCTTTTCTCACCAGCATCTTTCAAATTATAATTTAACTCTTTAATTGCCCAATATTCTTTATGCTCAAGTTCAACTTGTAAGTGACAAGTTTTCCCAAATATTAGCCTATATGGGGACATTCCTATAGGAGTTATGTATGCAGTTCTATAAGCCCACAAAGCATAATCAAGTTTGACTGACCAATCCATTTTTTGTTGGATTCATAGATTTTTTCATAATTCTTTTAATTTTTGATTGGATAATTCAACCAAACCACTTGTCTGAGGATGATAAGCAGTAGCAATCCTATGATTTATATGATATTTCATTAATAACTTCTCCATTATGACATTTCTGAAATGACTTCCCCCATCAGTAATGATAACTCTCGGCATCTCAAATCTACAAAATATGTTCATTTTTAAAAATTTTACAACACTTTAAGCATCACATTGAGGTAATGCAACAACTTCTATCCATTTGGATACGTAGTCCACTGTTAACAGAATATATAAATTTTCGAAAGATGGTATAAATGGTCCCATGAATTTTAATCTCCAAACATCAAATATTTCAACTTCTAGCAAATAATGAAGGGGCATATCATTTCTTCTAGAAATATTTCCTACTCGTTGACATCTATCACAAGTTTTGATATAAGCATTAAAATCTCTAAAAATGATAGGCTAATAGAATCCAGATTGTAAAATTTTGTATGCTATTTTATCAACACCAAAATGTCTCCCATCAGAATTATGACATTTTTGGATAATTTCATAAGTTTCTTTTAATGGTACACATCTTTGAATAATTAGATCCTTTCCTTGTTTATATAATTGGACTCTCCATTATCGTCCCCAAGTGACTTAACCTATAAGCCGTTCACACTAAAACCTTAAGATCTTCGTCTAGACTCAACTAAATTGCATGGGGTTTCTTTCTAAACCTTCATCTGCTCAATAAAAACACATCTATATGGTTAATCAAGTATGAAATCAAGCCATTATAAATGGAGAATCAAAAAATCAGTCAGGGTTAGAGCTCAATACCTTTGTCTTAGAGGGGAGGCCTCAATCAGATGGTTGTGGTAGCTTTGATTGGACCCAATGAACCTTTGGATGAAGTCTCAAGCCTTGGTGAATTTTCTAGATATGTTTCAATCAAGGTGGATTATAGGGGTTAGTCTAGAGCTACCTTAGAGGATGTTTCGGAGCGGGGTTTGATGGGGAATCAACTCTTGCTCTTGGGATGGTGTGTGCATAATTAATTTGAGTTTGGTGGACTGTGGAGAGATTTCCTGGTTTGAGCTGAAATTTTAAGCTCAAAATTGGGCTTTCCCAGTGGGTATCGATGGGAGAAAATGGTGGCAATGAGGTTAAGAGTTCTTGAAGAGTGTCTGAAAACAATTGGACAGAGTTTCCCCAAGGATTTTGACACTCTCCTCACTTTGGACATGGAGGGGCTCATTAAATGAAGGAGCTTAAGGGGGAGCTCAGGGCTAATTGATGGGTGTAAAATGGTGCTTAGGTGGAGGGCTGAGGAGCTCTAAAGAGCCATTTATATGAGGTGGCCTCTGGGGTTGAAATTGCATTAAAATTTGAGCTTGGGGGTCTCAGTTTTGGTGTTTTTTAGCCACTAGGCTGGCCGGCAGAGCCAGGAGTGGTCGATAGAAGGTCAGGTGAGCGAGGGGTTGGCTTAATTATAATTTACTCCCAATGGTAAGTGATGATGTAGGATATTTTTAGTTAAGGCCAAAAAATGTGATAAGATCCTTTAATTTAGGAACCCATTGGTCCATAGCTTACTTGGGTGGTTTATGAGGGTTTAGCCTGGTCAATAAGGTGTGCTTAGTGGCTGTGGAGACCTTAATTTGGTGACTTTAGGATGGCTAAGTCAATTTTGGTGCATGGGTCCAATTTGGGTCAAAATAGCTAAAAGTTGGGTTCAGGTTAGGCTAGCCATGACTTTGAGCTCAATTGATTGATCAACATTATGTAGATGATTATAATGAGGATTTTTTTTGTGAAGAATTGAAGTTATATTAAGGTCAATTGAAAGCTCAATTTGATGGATTTTTGGATTTTGGTCAATTTGGACATGTTGGACTATACTAGGGTCTAGGTTGGGCTAAAGTTGGGATAAGTCCAAATTGATGGTTGGAAATGGTCCATAGGAATGTCATGAAGAGTTTTCAACATAAATTGGGTGTCAATTTTGGGGTTATGGCATTCAATTTGGTGGAATTTGGAGCCATAGCCAATTTGGGGATTTTTGGACTTGAGTTAAAATTAAGTGAAATTGAGGCTTCACCAAAGAGAATTAAAAATCAATTTGGTGTGTAGAAGTGTTATGAAGAGTTTAGGATTCAAATTTGGGCAAATTGAGTAGGCTATGGGGTTCAATTAGGTGAGATTAAGTCATATGATCAAAATTAAGCGTTTTGATTTGGATCAAAATTGAGCTCAAAGCATGGGCCAGTTAGGCTTGAATTTGGTTTGGATTGGTCACATGAATAGTGAATTTGAGTATAGAAATTGAGAAAAATTGAGTCTAAATTGATGGACATTTGGGATGATTTCGGGAAATTGGGCCTTTAAAGGTAATTTGGGGGTTTTGGTCAAAATGGTCAAATTGGCTAAATTCTAATTGGAGGGTCCAAATTGGTTTTAGAGACACTTGAGATGATCTTTAAGGTTTTGGGAAAGTTTAATGTGCCAAGGGTATTTTTGTAATTTTGGCAAATTTCAGTGTATTTTGGTAATTTTGGTAATTTTTGGTGATATTGGGCAATTTGGGTATTTTGAAATGGTTCGAAGTGATTTTTGAACAAATTTAGGTCATTTGGGTGAAATTAGGATTCTTGGCCAAATTTGGGATTTGGGGGGGTTTAAGTAATTTGGGTAGCTTTGGGGATAAAAAGTCCAAATTAGAAACTTTGGTAGAATTGGGGTGTCAACCAGCTTACATGAGCTATGAACCAATGAAATACCCATTTGGGTCCTCTATGTGCTGGTCTTAGCTAAACCCTAGCCTAGGGCTAGTGGGTCTAAGGGACCATCTACATGAGTCTCCCAAAAGATCAAGGGATCAAAGTCAACAAATTAGGGTTTAGGGTTGTGAGTGGATATAGGTGATAGTGACCATAGTGAGTGAACTCGCTCCAGACCAACACCCAGGGTCAACCCTAAGGTCAAACAGTTCTATAGGGACTCCTCTTGAGATTCTCCATACTGACCCCACTTACTAAGTGCTAGAGGATAGGACCAATATGTGGAACTTCAAGTTGAGCAAGGAAGAGTTTAGAATTTCTAAATGTGAGGGTTCCTTTTCTAACTTTCTAAAAATAGTCAATAAGAAAGTCCTATGGTTAGACCTTACGCAACTAAAGAGGAAAACTAAACCTCAACTAAAAGTAAAGTCAACAAATGGACCCCCAATAGGTGTGGTGTGCTAGGCAAAGCACACCGCACGTATTCACGTTGACCGACGAGATCAACAAAATCAATACAGAATCCAAAGTAAAAAGACAGAAGGCGGGTAGAATTTTAGTGCTAGTTGTTCCGGTTGGGAAAATAGCAAGTGCATATCTGATTGAAATCAAGGAGTAGGAACTCTCATTGGGGATTGGAGAGTAGGTTTGACGTTATCAAGTTTCAGGTGTTTACAGAGGATGGGAATCAGTATATAGGTTCTGACCCAAAGATGGGAATTGAAATTTGTGTATAAATCCCGAAAAGAAGAGTCAGAATTTTGGTACTAACCTGGAAAGGAGGGAATCAAAATTTAGGTACCGACTCTAAGATGAGAGTTGAAGTTTAAGTATCAATCTCAGAAAGAGAGTTGGAATTTAGGTACTGAACTCGAAAGGAGGGAATCAAAATTTAGAGACTGATTCCAAAATGAGAAATGAAGTTTAGGGATCAATCTCAGAAAGAGAATCAAAAGTTAGGGATCGACCTCGAAAAGAGGGAATCACATGTTAGGGACTAATTTCAAAATAAGAGTTGATATTTAAGAATCAATCTCAAAAAGAGAATTGAAGTTAGGGACCGACCTCAAAAGAAGGGAATCAGAAGTTAGAGACTGATTTTGAAATGAGAATTGAAACTTAAGGATCAATCTCAAATTGAGAATCAGAAGTTAGGGACCAACCTCGAAAGGAGGGAATCAGAATTTAGGGACTAATTTTGAAATAAGAGTTGATCAATCTCAAAAAGAGAATTGGAAGTTAAGGACTGACCTCGAAAGGAGAGAATCAGAATTTAGGGACTAATTACAAAATGAGAGTTGAAATTGAAGGATCAATCTCAAAAAGAGAATCAAAAGTTACGGACCGAACTCAAAATGAGGGAATCAGAATTTAGGGACTGATTCTGAAATGAGAATTAAAATTTAAGGATCAATCTCAAAAAAAAAATTGGAAGTTAGGGAATGACCCCAAAAGGAGGGAATCAGAAGTTAGAGACTGATTCTGAAATGAGAATTGAAATTTAAGGATCAATCTCAAAAAGAAGATCGGAAGTTAGAGACCAACCTCAAAATAAGGGAATCAAAAGTTAGGGACTGATTTTGAAATGAGAATTGAAATTTAAGGACCAGTCTCAAAAAGAGGATCGAAAGTTAGGGACCGACATCGAAAGGAGGGAATCAAAATTTAGGGACTAATTTCAAAATAAGAATTGAAATTTAAGGATAAATCTCAAAAAGAAAATCGGAAGTTAGGGACTAACCTCAAAAGGAGGGAATCAGAATTTAAGGGCTGATTCCGAAATATGGATTGAAATTTAAGGATCAATCTCAAAAAGAGAATCAGAAGTTAGGGACCGACCTTGAAAGGAGGGAATCAAAATTTAGTGATTGGTTCCGAAATGAGAATTGAAATTTAAGGATTAATCTTAAAAGAGAATCGGAAGTTAGGGACCGACCTCAAAAGGAGAAAATCAAAATTTATGGGCTGATTCTAAACTGAGAATTGAAATTTAATGATCAATCTCAAAAAGTGAATCAGAAGTTAGGGATCGACCTCGATAGGATGGAATCAGAATTTAGGGACTGATTCTGAAATGAGAGTTGAAATTTAGCAGAGAATTTGTGGTGTTAAATCCATAGATATGTGTCATGTGATAATGCTAACATTGGTGAGGAAGATAAGTAAAATTTAGTGAGATTTAGTGCAGACAAGGATGGTCGTGCTGCTCGAACAAAGAGTAAGAGACCTCAAAATCAAGAGAAACAACTCACCAGATTTATTTTCATTTTTCTTGTTATTTTTATCACGTTTAATTTTCAAAATATGTTTTCCAAAATTTAATTTTCGTTGGTTAATTGATTTTCAAAAGAGTGTTTTATTTGAACTTTATTATTAAGTTTTTATTGTTTTGTTCTTTATTCTTTGTAGTTTAGAACCAACGTATGGTTCTATGGCTCTTTATCCATCGTACAAAAGGGCAATTGAACAAACAGACAAAATTCTAAAAAATATTTCATTAATCTGCTTCAACATGTGTTACAGATTGAGTACAGGCCAAAGCCTCAAAAGGTACAATATACTGAATGCATCAAAGTACATCTAAAAATATCTCATGCTGGGTACATATCACAAGCTGAGCATATCTGGTATATATATCATCATATCTACTGTGTTGAAACGCAGTACAAAAGGTATCCATTGAATGTCCATCTCTAGTGGGGTGAGCTCCTGATCAAGCTGACCTACTAAACCATGGTCCAAGACAAGAGTTCCCTTTGCATGTGCTTAGAGGTGCAACCCTCTTATAGCTCGTAAGGTAGTAGCTCTTCCAACTCCGTATTTGGCTGAAATCCATACGACATTTTGCTGTCATCCATTCTTTGTAAAGTTACAGACACCTTGTGGTATCGTACTCCTGGAATGCAATGTTTGGCGATGTCTGCTCCAATTCCTTTAAGAACTAGCACTGAACCCACTGGTAGTGAAATCTCCATAGATCTTTTGAACTCTCTGGGACCCATGACATCTATTTATTTTCCTAATAAAATGTTGTTTTTGCTCATGAAGGAGACCGTGCAAAAAGGTCTCACAAAATCATGATGATCTATATGGGGGGAATGCAGTCACATTCATGGTATATATTGATGATAAAGCTGTTGGGAATATAGTTGGCTGGAAGTATGCTTTATCAAACCATCCTTTTGATCATCCATTTTATCATGGGAGGTAACGGGTCCACCTCATCGTGTCTTAAAAACCCCAGAGAATTTCCTTGTCAGTCCTGGATGAAATCGTAATAGTAACCATATTGTATGGTGATTCTACCTTTTCCATGCATCCATTTTTGTGGCTCAAAATAGGTTCTTTCCATCAGGAGGCCTGCTCGACCCCTGTCTCTTAGATCAAAGATGCAGTCAAGAATACTTCTTTCGTCGCTTTCGGAGAAGACTCTGGTATACAGTTCCAAGCCTTCCAGTATATTAATGAACCTTCTATGAACTTCTTCATAGAATTAAAATTCCCTCTTGTTCACTTTACTCATTTTGTAGTATTCTGTCGTGGTGATGATCAGCGGCTGTCAAGGATGCTCCCCCATTTTAATATCGGCAAGAATCCAGGTTGGCACTGTCTCTGTATCCAGCGGGATATATGACTCCCCCATTGGGTGATCGGTGACCTGAAATTTATAATCGGCGGACGTGTACTCCTCTAGAGTACTATAGAATTCTAGGTGGAGAACATTGTAGTCTGGGCATTCCACAAATGCCTCTATAGCTGGTGTACAAGTGAGAATTTCAGCGTTGCATATCGGGCAACCTGCATAAAGTTCATCTGAAACTCCTAGTATCTCCGGCTCTATAGAGAACTTGAACTCATCCTCTGTGACAAGCAGGATGGAGGAAGTTTTTCTCATATCTGGATCGTAGATTTTACCCTCAGGAATAGGGGTAAGTAAATTTTCTGCCTCTTATTGGCGTCTTGTTTCTTCATGACGAAAATATCTATGTTTTTAGCAGTTGGTGTTTCTGTGTTGAATTATTTGTAGCGGTGCATCCCACAGTCTTTCGTCATTAGCAGCAACTAGGCCTCCGGTAGGTGCATTTATCATAAACGACAGGCGACTAGTCCCCTCCATTTGATCTTGCTGTATAGTCACATTTTTTCCCTTTAGTGAGGAATTCTAGTAGCCTTTTTTTTCCCGACGGCTAACCATGTCCATCAAAGGACCCTCATAGTCCATGTCAACTTGACTGAAGTCCATGTCGAATTTTATGGTGTCACCTTGCAGTGCCCTTTCCTCATTAAGTGCAAGGTTCCAGCCATCTTATGTCCTGACATTTTCTCTGCAGACGACATAAAAAATATCAGTGTGCTAAAATTTTCCAGGAACAAGAAGAAAATAAAGTGTTTATTAGAGAAAATTTTAGTTTATGTTGGTAAGAAAATCATTTATTTATGTATATATTTTGTTTAATTTAGTAAAATATCAAACTTAAAAGTAGAAAGAAGAAAATCGAAGTATGTAACTTCAAAAGTTTTCATTTTACTGAGGTTAATTTTATTAAAAAAGTTTGGACCCAGTCACAGACGTTTGGCCAAATAAATAACCCCAGAACAATTAAAATTTCAAAAAGGAAATTTCAAGCAGCATCAAGTTGCATAGTATGTCTTCAAGTATCATCTTTTGATCGACAACATGGGTCTTTTGCCTTGAAAACCCTCTAGCTGGCAAGCTCCTCCTGTTTAGAATTTTTCTACGACAAATGGTCCTTTCCAAGTTGACTCAAATTTTTCACCTATCTTGTGGTGTGCAAGAATAGGCCTTTTATGAACAACGATATCACCAAATTTGAAAGTCCTTGGGTGGACCAATTTGTCATGGGCTTGTATCATTTTTGCCTGGTAAAGTTCCAAATGCTATTGTACTTCTAGTCATTTTCCTTCGAGACTTTCCAATTCTTTAAGTTTGAGTTTTGCACTTTCTTCTATTGTAAGTTGATTCGCAACAGAGACTCTGAGAGATGGCGTCTGGACCTCTAGCGGTAGTACGACCTCAAACCCGTACACGAGCATGTAGGGTGTACACTAAGTGGGAGTCCTGAATATTGTCTGTTAGGCCCACAAGCCTTCTAACAGTTTGTTATGCCAATCTCTTTTGTTTTCATCCAGTTTCTTCTTCAAAATCTGTACCAGTATCTTATTGAAGGCCTCGGTCAGCCCATTTGCCCTAGGATAGTAGATCACAGAGTATCTCCAGTCTATCCCGTGCCGTTTGACGAAATTGTTGATTTTTGTACTTTTGAAGGCTGTCTCATTATCAGAGATTATTCTGTGCGGAACTCCAAAATGGTAGACAAATTGGCTTTTGAAGAACTGAAGGACGTGTTGTGTTGTAATCTCTCGTAATGGCACTACCTCTACCCATTTGGAAAAGTAATTTGTAGCGGCAAGTATAAATTTGTGTCCTTTGGAAGACGGAGGGTATATTGGACATATTATGTTCGTTCCCCAACACTCAAAGGGCAGCGAGGCGACGGTTGGGTATATCACATTTAGAGGTTAGTGCAAGACCACCTCATGCACTTGGCACTGGTGACATCTTCTGGCTGTATCCATGCAGTCAAACATCATTTCCGGCCAATAATATCTGAGTCTTTTGATCTTCCTTTTCATCTTGACCCTAACTAATGAGTTCCACACAATCCAGCTTGTACCTCTTTGATAATATTTTGTGCTTCTGCTTTGCTTAAACATTGTACCCACATATGATTGAATGATCTTCTATAGAGGACCTCACCCACTAATGCGTATGACATAGCCCTTCTTTTGATGTGGTGTGCTGCTGAATTGTCTTCCGACAGCTTTCCAGTTTGCAAATATTCTATTAATGGCTTACGTTAATCTTCATTGATATCAATAATCACAATCATCGTTTCTTCTTTTCTGAGCTTGTGTATATTTTTGAGATTGATTTGAGATAAAACTTGTCTTCCTTGTATTGTAATTTCAATGGAATCCTCCGGGGGACATGTCAATTCTTTTGCAAGTTTTGCTAGAGCGTCGGCATGGGCATTATTTCATCGAGGAAATCAGTAAAAATTTAAGCTAGGAATTTTCTCCAGCAGTTTCATCGTGAACTGATGGTATTCTAATAACCTTGGTTTCAAAATCTTGTATTATCCGGCGACTTGTTGGATGACGAGTTGTGAGTTTTCATAGATGGTAATATCTGTTATATCCATCAAGATTGTCAGCTCCAATCCGGTGATTAAGACTTCATAATCCGCTTCATTGTTGGTACACGGCTCTGTCAGGTGGTATGAGAACCTCAACATACCCTTATCTGGTGTGATGAAAACCAAACCAATTTCTGCTTTGCTTGGTATAATTGTGCCTGATCCTTTGTCTTTTCTGACTGATGAAGCTCTGTCAAAGTACATCTCCAAGCATTGTTCTCTAGAGAATTCCATTTATAACACCTGCTCATTTGGTAACTCGTCATTAAGAGGGGACCCAACTAGGAGTGGGTGTGCAGCAAGAAAGTCTGCTAAATTTGTCCGTTGATATCATGGATGGGAACAAAAGTTATATCAAATTACAAAAAAATTATTGACCACCTTTCTAGACTTCCAGAAAGTGTTGGTCAGGTCATCAAATATTGTAACAGATTAACTTTTGAAATTGGGTAATCTTATGAGAAAGCATGTAATGTCTGAGTTTCTGGGCGGTGAAAATTAATGTTAGACAATGCTTCTCAATTGCCGGATACCTTATCTCTGTCAATATTAGATGACGACTTAAGTAGTATAGTGTGTTTTCCTTACCCTCATCATTGACTTGGGCTAAGAGGGCTCCGAGAGAGTCATCTATGGCTGCAGTATAAAGTATCAACGGTTTTCCCGGGATAAGGGCTGCTAAAATAGGATATGTCATTAAATACTGTTTAACATTCTCAAAAGCCCGCTGACATTTCTCTTCCCAAAAAAATTTGATGTCCTTTTTAATTAATGTCGAGAAGGGCTGACACTATCTAAGAGATTATAAATAAAGCGTCTCAGATATACCAACTTCCCTTGGAAGGAACGTAGTTGTTTTAAGGTTTTGGGAGGAGGCATTTCTAAGATAACTTTAATCTTATCCGGGTTGATCTCGATTCCCTGATGATGGACAATGAATCCTAGAAATTTTCTGGAGGTAACACCGAAGGCGCACTTTAAGGGATTCATCTTAAGGTCATATTGTCATAATCGTTCGAACACGATCCTCAAATCATACAAATGGTCTATTTTCTCTTTACTCTTGATGACCAAATAATCCACATAACATTCCACTTAGTTGTGAATGAGATCATAAAAAATCTTCTTCATAGCTTGTTGATATGTTGCTCAAGCGTTCTTCAACCCAAATGGCATCACTGTGTAGCAGAAAATACTAATATGTGTCCTAAAGACTGTAAGTGTTGCATCTTTTGGAGCCATCTTGATTTGATTTTACCCTGACGATCCATCCATAAAGGAGAATTTCATGTGTCGAAGCGATGTCCACCATCATTTCTGGTATTAGCAGCGAAAATTCATCCTTTAGACATGCTTTGTTCAAATCTTTGAAGTCAACACATACACGGATTTGTCCATTTTTCTGCTCAACATGTACAATGTTAGCTAACAACGTGAGGTATTTCTCTTCTCTTATAAAGTTAGTGTCTGTTAACTTCTTTACCTCGGTAATAGAGGCGCATTCTTCTTGGAGCTTGTTTTACTGGGGTCATATCTTTGTCCACCCCGAGTTTATGAGCTGCAACTTCTGTTGATAGTCCTGACATTTCATCTCAACTCCATGTGAAGAAATCTTTGAATTCTGTTAATAGTTTAATAACTTCTGTTGATAGTCCTGACATTTCATCTCAACTCCATGTGAAGAAATCTTTGAATTCTGTTAATAGTTTAATCAACTCTATAAATTCTTCATCGTTGAGTAGAGAACTTATAAATGTAGTTCGGGGCTGGTCTTCCGTCCTGAGGTTAATTTCCTTCAATTCATCGACAGTTGACTTGATTTCTTCCTCAAATTTTGGCGGGGCATTTTATTTTAACTGATCAGTAGAGTCATCCTCTATATCGAGGCAATCCTCTTTCGATTCGCTAGTAATAACCAAAATTATGAATCATCGACTGGTCTGACTGTACCAAATTCGAGACCCTCTTTCAAGCTGGGAGTTCGAATTTTAACATCTCATAATTTTTCGAAAAGTTGTAATTTATCTTTTGACATCTGTTTTTGCAAATGTCTCTATTGAATTAACTTTTGTACTGAAAGCAAAAAGTAACCAAAAGGTAATTCCATTAATTCATTAGGATTCTCATCCAAATTTACATGATTTTCAAGATTATTAGAAGTAGAAGCATGATAAAACTTGATCGGATTTGAACCAGTGCTACGGACTTCCTTGACCTCTAAACTCTCGACCTTTTGAGGGAGAATCGGAGTAAGGGTCATGGTGTTCACATAGTGGTTTATTTGATCTTACATTGTCTCATATTTACTTTTCTCCAAGTCTTCTAAGGATATCTCGTACTTAGTTTTCTTCTATTTTGTCGTCATTATTCCATCTTCAGAACTTTCTTCATCATCAATGTTGATGGTCGGCCTAGTTCATTCAACAATTAAATTGGTTTTTTTCTCATCCATGTCCCCGGCCTCGACCTCAGGTGCCTGAACTAGAAGAACCCCCATCAACTCGTTACAAAAGGATGGTGGAAGATCCCTGAAGCGGAGTTGAATGGCCTTGCCATTGTAATTCTTCTGAATCTTCACTTGTATTTGTTACAATTTCACGACAGAAGACAGTTTTCTTTGGAGGCGTGTAATAGGTGGCATCTTCATGAATGTCAACTTCATGAACTGAAAACGGCTATAAATCTCCCTTGATGCAATGTTCTTGTCCTTCCTTGTAGTACTTAATGTACTGATGTAGAGATGATAGAACCATGTTGTGTTCGTGAATCCATAGTCGACTAAGTAGAGCATTAAAAGAGGACTCGGCGTCGATAATATGGAATTTAGTCGTTGTTACTAGTTTTCTAACCTTCATAAGTAATTTGATTGATCCAAGGGCTCTCTCTCCCTTTTGATTGAATCCTCTTAGCATCATTTTATCGGTCTTAAGCTCTTGAGCTTTAATGTCCAAATAGGTCAATGTTTGTAGACTCATCAAGTTGAGGGATGCTCCAGGATCTACCAAAACTCTAGATAACACAAATCTGCTGATGTTAATGGAGATATAGAGTGAAAAGTTATGGTCGGCGGTACCGAGCAACAAGTCTTCATCTGTGAAGGTTACCCCAGATTGTTCTTTCAAAGAGCAAACTTCATCCGAGGATGTGCTGGCCAACTAGGCTAAACAAATCTTTAGGTCAAGAAAAACTGTAACCAGCGACTCTCTCATCTACTTTGATAGGATTAAAGTGTCATAGATGCTTAATCTGGCCAGCAACTTCCTAAGATGAGCTAACACTTGTAATCCACTCTGTATGATCCTCCAATTTTCTCTTGATTATGTTGTTCTTCCACTGGTGGAGGTGGAGGTAGCTCTTCTCGCGTTACTATTTTCTTTCCTTTATTAATCAGAGCTGTTCTCGGGGTTAATACTCTCCCGCTCCTTAAGTTCACTTTTGTAATTTCCTCTTCTTGAGATATCATTGTTGAAACTTCCAGTTTTTCTTCTTTGTCAGAAAAATCTAATTTGATGGCGAGTGGTGCACCATAACACTCGAGGATTGGTTCCTCGCTCTTGGCGCTATCGTAAGCGGTGTTATCGATGTCTTCTTTAGTCTTGTTAACAAGTTCATCGGACTCGAGCACAATTTGAGGATCGTTTTGGGAATTGATACCAAAGTTAGATTGGTCATAATCAATCACGTTATCACTAGGAACAATTAAACATAGCCAAAATCATAATCATTATATTCATCAGATAATCATACATGGTCAGGGGTTCGAGGATTTTTTTCCCCAAATCTGAGACAACTAATCTAGCAGAGGCAACCCCTATCCTACCCCCCCGTGCTATCAGTCTTCATGGTGGTATTCTTCTTCTTCTTCTTCTTTAACGTTGATGAATCTTTTGGTGAAATCTTCATCTATGGCTTGGCAGGCTGAAGACTTTGAATGGAAGATTTCCTTGAAGCAGCTGGATCTGGTTCATTATTTTCTTGGATGATTTGCTCCAGAATGAACTCCATCCATTATTTCTAGTATACAAGTCAATCAGAAAGGTTGGTTCAGCCAAAATCATATTTATGGAACCTTTTCAGGTTCTTTTAAATATTCTTTTAGGATTTTTATATTCCCTTCTTTAAGATTCTTTTTGAGCCAATCCTTTAAGACAAAACATTCATCTATAGTGTGTCCAAGAAATCTATGATACGGGCAATAGTTCGGTTGGTCTTTCTTGTCAACCTCTTTGGGTTTCTTTGGATTTGGTAATCTGAACTCAGGCTTCTGAACATCTTGGATATCGCTTTGTCTTTGAGGGAATAAACTATTTTCTATCATTTTACCAAAGATATTCTCTTATCCTCTGCCCGGTGTGATCATCCTTAAGGCAGTCACTGGCTGGACTGGCCAAACTGTTGTGTCTGTTTTTGAGCATGCTGTGGTGAAGACTAATGGGAATTTTCTGTATGTATCTTCATTGGTTGTTTTCCTTTATCGACCATTTTTACTGTTTCAGACTACTTTTCAAATACTCTGTTCATCCTGAACTTCTCGGCCTTCTCATGAGAATCCATATTTTTTACTTCTTCTTGAAGATTACTAGCTTTGCTGAGTAGCTTCTCGAAAGATTTAATGGTGAGTCACTTGAGCATGAAAGCTACTGGCCCATGGATGTTCTTGAGTAAGATTTCAATTACAAGATGTTCCTGTAGCTGAGGTTCACATTTCATGCTAAGGTTTCTCCAACTCAAAATGTAGTCCACTAAAGTCTCGTTGGGCTTTTACTTCTCTACTACTAGATCTCTAACAGACATATGATGCTGTGCTCCAGAAAATCTTTTTACCAACAACTGTTCTAGTTTGGCGAACGTCTTGACTGATCCGTTGGGTAATTCGACATACCAATCAAAAGCGATTCCTGAGAGGCTGCTGACGAACTGTCGAAAGAGTAGAGCTTTGTTACCTCTAGTATTACCACAACTGGCTCAAAAATGTGCTATGTGCTGCCTGGGATTTCCAGTCCCATCAAATATCTTAAAGTTTGGCGACACAAAATACTTAGGATAGGTTACAACATCGAACTCCTCCGGGTAAGGTCTACCCTTCAAAATCAATGCTCCACCCTTTGACTAGGCTAAGGCCTCCCTAACTTGCTCGACCATTTGCTTAAACTCCTTCTTTAGAATGGCACTTGATGGAGAATCCTTCTTTTGTTGCTCATTTCTAGTTGCTGATGCAGCTTCTCTCCTTTCATCCGTGATGTGTATAATATCTGGTTGATTGACTTTTGGAGAGGCTAACTGTGGGGGTTGAAACTGTCCTTGAACAGTGGCCATGACAGTCATGACAGCGGCCATCTCTTCCATTATTTTCTCCATTTGGCTGATTTACTCATCCCTTAAGAAAACAACCCTACGCAGCTCATCTACGGCTTACTCTTCGACGAGAGGTTGACTGTCGTGCAAAGACGCAGCAGCTCTGGTCTCGATGACATGCACATCCATANATTTAGATCTTATTTAATTGGGACTAAATGTGTTGTGCACACTGATCATTCTACTATTAAATATCTGATGCAAAAGAAGGATGCCAAACCAATGTAATTAGATGGATACTTTTGATGCAAGAGTTTGATTTTGTGGTTATTGATAAAAAGAGAACTGATAATCAAATTGCTGATCATTTATTGAGATTAGAATATCATGAATTATCTGACACCGATAATGAAATTAAAGACAGTTTCCCTGATGAACAACTCTATAATATTAATGAGTGGATAATATCATGGTATGCTGATATTGATAATTATATTATAAGTGATATTTTGCCACCTATGCTGACATTGCAATAGCAAAAAAAATTCATTCATGACGCGAAAGCATATTTTTGAGATGAGCCTTATTTATATAAACAATGTAAGGATCTTATTATGAGAAGATGTGTACCTTATGAAGAAACTAAATTAATTATTCAGAAATGTCATGATTCTAAATTTGGAGGACATTTTGGAACTGATAAAACTGCTTATAAAATTTTACAAGCTGGATTCTATTGGCCTACTCTCTTTAGAGATATTTACAGATACATAAAAACTTGTGATCGATGCTAACGAGTAGACAATATATCTAGAAGAAATGAAATGCCTCTGAATTTCATGTTAGAAGTTGAGATCTTTGACGTTTAGGGATTAGATTTTATGGGATCTAGAAGAAATGAAATGCCTCTGAATTTCATGTTAGAAGTTGAGATCTTTGATGTTTGGCTAGAAGAAATGAAATGCCTCTAAATTTCATATTGGAAGTTGAGATCTTTGATGTTTGGGGACGGGATGTTTATAAATACATAAAAACTTGTGATCAATGTCAACGAGTAGGCAATATATCTCAATGAAATGACATGCCTCTGAGAAGTTGAGATCTTTGATGTTTGGGGATTTGATTTCATGGGACCATTTATTCCTTCATCTGAGAACTTATACATATTAGTTGCGGTAGACTACGTTTCAAACTGGATTGAAGCACAAGCTTTACCTTGTTGTGATGCTAAAAGTGTTTCAATACTTTTAATGAAAAACATTTTCACTAGATACAGAATGCTGCGAGTGATTATCACTGACAGAGGATCCCATTTCAGGAATAAATACACTCAGAAATTGATAGAAAAATTTAATGTTATTCGCAGAATCTCTACTTCCTATCACCCTCAAACTAGTGGGTTAGCAGGAGTTTCTAATAGTGAGATTAAATAAATACTAGAAAAAAATGTAAACCCTAGTAGAGTAGATTGGTCTACTAGACTGGATATTGCATTATGGGCTTACAGGACTGCTTATAAAACTCCTATTAAAATGACTCCTTACACTGATTTTTGAGACTGATTTTTTGAAAGACTTGTCACTTACCAGTAGAATTGGAGCATAAAGCATATTGGGCGATTAAAGATTTCAATTATAATTTGAAAGATGCTGGTGAGAAGAGATTGTTACAAATGAATGAATTGGAAGATATAAGAAATGAATCTTATGATAACGACATAATTTATAAAGAAAAACATNAAGTATGTGTTTCTAGGAAACTCATCTACATTACCTGTTATTCTATCTTCAGAGTTAAATGATTTGCAAGAGAAAAGACTTTTGGATTCATTAAAAAGATATAAGAAAGCTTTTTGTTGGACTTTAATCTGTATGCATAGAATTATACTGGATGAACAATATAAACCAAAAGTTGATCCACAAAGGAGACTGAGCCCAATGATGAAAGAAGTAGTCAAAAAGGAAATTTTGAGATGGTTAAATGCTGAAATTATATATCCTATTCAGAAAGTGCTTGAGTATGTCCAATTCAATGTGTTCTTAAGAAAGGAGGGGTGACTGCTGAAGCACAAGAGAATAATGAATTAATACCTATTAGACAAGTTACTGGGTGGCGTATTTGCATTGTTTATAGAAAATTAAGCACTTCCACAAGGAAAGATCACTTCCCGTTACCATTCCTAGACCAAATATTGGATAGACTTGCTGGGCACAAATATTTTTATTTGTTAGATGGATATACAGGCTACCATCAAATTTCTATTGCTCCTGAGGATCAAGAAAAGACAACATTTACTAATTCTTTTGGAACTTTTTCTTTTCAAAGAATGCCTTTTGGATTATGTTATGCACCTGCAACATTCCAAAGATGTATGATGCTTATATTTAGTAAGTTAATTGATGATGGAATACAAGTGTTTATGGATGATTTCTCTGTATTTGGAAAATCATTTGACGCATGCTTAAATTATCCTGAAAAAGTTTTGTAGTTATGCAAAAGAAGTAATTTCATCTAAATTGGGAGAAATGTCAATTTATGGTTGCAGGAGGAATAGTGTTAGGGCATAAAATTTAGGAAAATGGTATATAAGTAGACCCTGCAAAAATTCAAGTTATGTCTAAATTAACACCTCCTACTAATGTAAGAGGGGTTAGAAGTTTTCTTGGACATGTTGGTTTTTACAGGTATTTTGTTAAAGATTTTTCAAAAATTACCAAACATTTATGCCAACTTTTAGAAAAGAACAAGAAATTTGAGTTTACTGAAGACTGTCTAAATGCCTCTGAGTTATTAAAAGAAAAGCTAATCACAGCCCCTATAACAGTTTCACCTAACTGGGAGAAACCATTTGAACTGATGGGTGATGCTAGTGATTATGCTATTGGAGTTGTTCTTGGAAAAAGATTTGATAAGATTTTTAAAGTTATATACTACGCTAGTAAAACTCTTAATGATGCTCAAATTAACTACACTGTTACTGAAAAAGAGTTACTGGCTATAGTGTATGCTTTTGAAAAATTTAGATCTTATTTAATTGGGACTAAATGTGTTGTGCACACTGATCATTCTACTATTAAATATCTGATGCAAAAGAAGGATGCCAAACCAATGTAATTAGATGGATACTTTTGATGCAAGAGTTTGATTTTGTGGTTATTGATAAAAAGAGAACTGATAATCAAATTGCTGATCATTTATTGAGATTAGAATATCATGAATTATCTGACACCGATAATGAAATTAAAGACAGTTTCCCTGATGAACAACTCTATAATATTAATGAGTGGATAATATCATGGTATGCTGATATTGATAATTATATTATAAGTGATATTTTGCCACCTATGCTGACATTGCAATAGCAAAAAAAATTCATTCATGACGCGAAAGCATATTTTTGAGATGAGCCTTATTTATATAAACAATGTAAGGATCTTATTATGAGAAGATGTGTACCTTATGAAGAAACTAAATTAATTATTCAGAAATGTCATGATTCTAAATTTGGAGGACATTTTGGAACTGATAAAACTGCTTATAAAATTTTACAAGATGGATTCTATTGGCCTACTCTCTTTAGAGATATTTACAGATACATAAAAACTTGTGATCGATGCTAACGAGTAGACAATATATCTAAAAGAAATGAAATGCCTCTGAATTTCATGTTAGAAGTTGAGATCTTTGATGTTTGGGGATTTGATTTCATGGGACCATTTATTCCTTCATCTGAGAACTTATACATATTAGTTGCGGTAGACTACGTTTCAAACTGGATTGAAGCACAAGCTTTACCTTGTTGTGATGCTAAAAGTGTTTCAATACTTTTAATGAAAAACATTTTCACTAGATACAGAATGCTGCGAGTGATTATCACTGACAGAGGATCCCATTTCAGGAATAAATACACTCAGAAATTGATAGAAAAATTTAATGTTATTCGCAGAATCTCTACTTCCTATCACCCTCAAACTAGTGGGTTAGCAGGAGTTTCTAATAGTGAGATTAAATAAATACTAGAAAAAAATGTAAACCCTAGTAGAGTAGATTGGTCTACTAGACTGGATATTGCATTATGGGCTTACAGGACTGCTTATAAAACTCCTATTAAAATGACTCCTTACACGCTAATTTTTGGAAAGACTTGTCACTTACCAGTAGAATTGGAGCATAAAGCATATTGGGCGATTAAAGAATTCAATTATAATTTGAAAGATGCTGGTGAGAAGAGATTGTTACAAATGAATGAATTGGAAGATATAAGAAATGAATCTTATGATAACGACATAATTTATAAAGAAAAACATAAGTTATAGCATGATCGGAAGATTAACCAGAAGAACTTTGAACCAGGATAAGAAGTTTTGCTTTACAATACAAGGCTGAAGTTATTCCCTGGGAAATTGAAGTCTTGTTGGTTAGGACCCTTTACTATGACTCGAGTTTATAGCTACGAAGTTGTTGAAATTGAAGATCAAAAGACTGGGAATAGATTTAAAGTAAATGGACACAGATTAAAGCCATATTTTGAGGGTAAAAGATCAAATTTTAAAGAGCTTTAATGGTCAGTCAACCTGGGCTGACGACGTTAAACTAAGCGCTTTATGGGAGACAACCCATAGCTATCTTTATTTGTATTACAATTATAGTGTTTTTGTTTGAAATTATCGTTAGTTTGTGGTCATATTGAACTCTACTACTCGCATTTACCCTTGAATCATCATAAAAATTGGATCTATAAAGAAAATTGGAACACATTCAGACCAGAGCGAAACTGTGAAATTTTTACCTTGGGCGCCAACGGCGGGATCAACTCCGTCGACGGTGGGTTTTTTTTGAGAGTCCAGACAATTAATTCTCAATGCTTTCCGATAGTGCCATCGACGCCTCCGACGGCAAGAACGGCGAGAAGATGGTTTCCAGAGTTTGAAATGACAGTTTTAGGCGGGATTTACTCCCTATAAACTTCTAAACTCGGATCTTAAATTCATATTACCAAAAAACAAATTGAAACTCCACCAAATTTATCCCTATGGCTTCCGATTCCACCAAAAATCCTAGATTTCAAGTGTTCAACCAGAGAAAATTTGTTAGTTTCGAGGCACAATGAATCTTTAACAAAGTGCTGACAAAGAGGAGATTAATCAAAGAAAGAGGATTCGTGAATCAAGGATTGAACAATCCTTCGACAGTAATTGAAGAGATGATTGTGCGATGATGATGGGAAGTGTTGTGCTACACTACTGTCACCGTAGTCGTTCCTGTGGTGAAGGAGTTTTATGTTAATTTGCATGGAATTAACTAGGGAGTCATCTATGTGTGAGGCAGATGGATAACTTTCACTCCTGCACGGATTAATGAGTTATATATGATCGAGAATGTTCCTGTCTGCCATTATTCCAATTTTGTCCCGATAAGAAATTTGATGAATGAGATCTACCAATAATTGACGAACGAGATTGAAGAATGGGAAATGAGAGAAAATGAGTACATTAGTTTCTCTGCTACACTTCTAAACCCCATTTCTAAACACTGAAACTTCTTCATTTCTATAAAACTATTACCGACGATGAAAGTCAGCAAAGTTACTAAAGTAAGTGCTGTTCTAAATTACTGTATTCAAATGGGACTGCTGATTGATATTGGATCGATAATGGTGAAGTCTGTTTTAGGTCTGATCGTTCATGGATCAACTTATGGGCTTAGACATCCTTCAATAATCTTTTTACTTTGTAGTCAATTCTAAGTATCTTATGAGAGTTGGGAAAAGGTACTTCAACCTTGGAAGCCTTTAGACCCAACCAAGAAGTTCCCAGCCACTGAAGATGAGAATGATATGACTATCATTGTAGATCAATCATCTCAGAATTCACTACCTATTTAGCCTCTAATTCCGGACAAGACACTAGTGATCCTGCACAAAATCAAGAAACTGGAGAAAGAGGTAAAAAAGGTTATGAATGCAATTAACAATATCTCTGATTTTTTTTTATCATCTAAACTGGAGGGTGAAAGAGCATTTTGATCACTCTGAACATATCAAAGGAAGTTTGATACGATTGATGAGAAAGATGAGATTGATAGAAGAGGACTCTACTGAAGAATTCCCATACCAACCCTTCTATAACCTCTTCGTTCATATTTAATCGATGGGTAATATCAGAGGAGAAACAAGCACTGAATCGGAGGAATAGTAGATTTACGTTACTATTTACATGTATATGTGTGTGATTTAATTTGAACTTATGTGTTTGCTTTACTTTTGAATTTTACTTTTAGATCTTAGTATAGTTGAGATTGAGCATAAAATGTTTTGTTTTCAGTGTTTAGAGTGTTGTGGCTTGGATTGCGATGTTGAACTGATGTATTTAGGTTGAGAAAATACCAAATTTATGTGTGTCGTGTAACGTGTATTGTAACCCTTTGATTTTATATATAATTGTTATGTTTTGTGTTGTGAATGTTTATTTGTGTTATTACATCATTTAATCACTTAAAAATTTATGTCTAGAATGATTAAACAGATGTTGACGAGGCTTGGAATTTGTCAAAATCGCAAAAATTTGGAAATTGAACCAATTTTGACAATCTCGCCGACGGCTCCTTCTACTCCACTGACGGTGGATTTTTCCCGAGACTTAGGCTACTTAATTCAATAGAGCTTGCTGATAGTGCTGAAGACCCTGCCGACGGCGAGATACCAAAAAAACACTTTTAACAATGATTTTGATCAGTCAACCGCCACTATTCATCATCCCCTTCCTCAAAAAAATGAAAATTTTGACCTAGGGCTTGAGAGATCTTGGATTTGGGGCGATTTCAAATCGTTTAGACATCGGATTTTATCATCCCTCGGTAAGAGCTTCACTCCAAACTAAAAATATTTAATTTTCACCTTGAATTTCTCCCACATTGAGGAGATCCAAAAAAATTGAAAATATGGAGAAAATATTTGGAAGACATTCATGGAACTTAGTTTTAAACTCTTAGTGTCACTCTTAGAAGTCATTATTTGAGTATTTGAAGTGTATTTTGGAACTTTTTTTATAATTTTGATTAGATTGAAATGGCTCTATGACAAAAGAGGCGACTTGAGTTTGATGAGTCTCGCTTCATCAATGCAAAGGCTCAGCCGAGATTTACTTCAGTATTTTAAGGGAAGAAATGTATCCAAGATCGTGTTTTTGAGAGTTTGGGAGGAGAAGTTGAACAAGTTATTACTGAACGGAGGTGAGAAAATTTATGTTATACCACCAACAAGGCTGCTGTGAATGTTATGAAAGAATTATATGCCAATGCATGCTCTTTTGAGGACGGAACCGTTCGAGTAAGAGGTTTTTCTGTTGAGTTTAGTGCCGCCCGCATCAACTCATTTTATGAAGTCTCAGACTCCTATATCTGCAATTATGAAACCTTCAGTATAATGGAAGGCCCGCTGAATGATGTCATTAACTTTATCACTAATGGGAAAGGGACATGGAAGATAAAGCAGCGAGAACGGGTAAATTTTTTTGCTTCCATGTTAAATGCCACATCTAAAGTGTGGCACTATTTTATTTCCTCTACTTTATTACCAACCTATCACCATAGTGAGGTAACAAGAGATAGAGCTATTTTGAATTTTTGTATTCAGAATAATCAGACTATAAATGTGGGGAGAATTATTTATAAGAATATTTTGACCACGACAAGGAGTGAATAAAGTGGAGGTCTGGGACATCCTGGCCTCATTTATGCACTTTTCAAACTTTCTGGAGTTGAAGCTGGAGATGATGAAGAATGGGTTTACCCTATGAAACCCATTAGTAAAGCTAATTTAAAGACGTATGAATCCCATGAAGCATGGAGATCTGGGAGTAGGAGTAAAGAACCTTCTACTAGTAGAGATATCCCCTCTACTAGTTATGACCTTCCTTCCTCTAGTCCCCCTACCCTTCATGATTTAATGAATAAGTTAACCTTACAGCGGAAGAGTATAGAGAAAATAAATGAAAGAATTGAGGGATTAGAACGTAGACATGATTATGATAGTGAGTACCTACAGAGGCATTCTGACTTTGAGATAGCTTACTACGAAGCTCAGGCCCGACACTACAGAGGTGAGCCTGATGTTACTTTTCTTGAATGCCCCTGTTATACTCAGTATCAACCCAATCCACCTACTGACCAGAGAGACAATGATATAGTGTGGGATTTTGATATATTATAGTGATTGATGTACTTTTGTTTTGTGATTTTGTGATAGAGATAGATGTATGTTGTTTGTACTTTCATTTTATTGTCTATTTTATTTTATATTTGTATAAGTGTTTAGAGTTGTACTTTAAAATTTGCATTTGTAGTTGTAATAGAATTTGATTAGTACTTTATAAAATTGTAATGTGATGTGATTTTGTTTTTTTGCATTGTGATGTATTTCTAATTGTTTTTATTTAGTATTATGATGTGTTAGTGAAATATTGTGTTTGTATTATGTTTAGTTTTGTACTTATTTCAAAATTTCAATACCCAGCAACTTCTTTAATGCTTTATATGTATAGAAAGCTCCTAATATTACAGACTAGTTGAAGTAAAATTTTGAGAAGGAACTGCAAAAATTCCGGAATGATGAAAATACCTAAAGTAAGAGGTATGATTTATTATATTTAGAATTTTCTTTCCACCTATATCATTCCATATTGAAAAATTTAAGTTTGGGGGAGAGAAAAAAAAGATTAACTATTATATGTTCTCAATTTAAATATTTTAAAAAATCATTAATATGATTTTTTGTAGTGAGTTTAATTCAGATAACGATATTTTGTAGATATTTAAATATTATGGTAGATTTACGGAATATAATTTAATTCAGATAACTATATTTTGTAGATATTTAAATATTATGGTAGATTTAAAGGAATGATTTTGTAATGAAAATTAATTTTGTAACTTAAGATATTTAATATAAAAGAATAAGATTATAGTCAATTTGTATGAAAATTAATTTTGTAACTTAAGATATTTAGTATAAGAGAATAAGATTATAGTTAACTATCATTCAGGTAACTATATTTTTGTATCTATTTAATTATTATGGTAGATTTAAAGAAATATTTTTATAACGAAAATTAATTTTGTAGATTAAGATATTTAGTATAAGAGAATAAGACTATAGTTAACTATTTAAGTAAAGAAAACTATATTTTGAAATATTAAGAATCTTAGAAATTCATTTGAGAAGAAAAGATTGGGGCTCAATGATGTAAAAGCTATGAAATACTTATAAGGCAAAGGAATGCTTTAAGTTTCAAATTTAGGGAAAGAAAAGTGAAGTTCAAAATTATTAAACGCTATCCAGATATAGTAATCTTCACTTGAAAAAGAAAAAGAAAGGATTGACAACAATCCCTGAAAAGAAAAGAAAATTATATATGATTGAAAGCAATCCAAATGAAAAAAATATATAAGTGAGGAGAAGCTTGAGGAGATGCCTAATAAAAAATTGGCTTCACTTGGACCTACCTAAAGGGAAAACATAAATACATTCCTGAACTTGTATTTATGGAATAACATCTTTTACGAGTAATGTTCTCATGAATTTCCAATCATTTGAATATTTTAAGTGACTTGATATTACAACATATAGTCATTCTTGAAATGAATAGAAAACTAGAACTCTTAAATTTGATGACTAGATAGTCTTGTACCTACAGAGTTAATTTAATTACTTGAAATTTTTCTGAAAATCTCATTATGGTATTTACTTAAATCAAACTTATAGTATTTCTGAATTAAAACTTTACCACAGTAGATCATAACTTTTA
>JXCR01148670.1:227441-293729 GCA_002079205.1 Phalaenopsis hybrid cultivar | reverse complement strand
CATTTTTGTTGGATTCATAGATTTTTTCATAATTCTTTTAATTTTTTAATTGGATAATTCAGCCAAACCACTTGTTTGAGGATGATAAGCAGTAGCAATCCTATGATTTATATGATATTTCATTAATAACTTCTCCATTATGACATTTCTGAAATGACTTCCCCCATCAGTAATGATAACTCTCGGCATCTCAAATCTACAAAATATGTTCATTTTTAAAAATTTTACAACACTTTAAGCATCACATTGAGGTAATGCAACAATTTCTATCCATTTGGATACGTAGTGCATTGTTAACAGAATATATAAATTTTCGAAAGATGGTATAAATGGTCCCATGAAATTTAATCCCCAAACATCAAATATTTCAACTTCTAGCAAATTATTGAGGGGCATCTCATTTCTTCTAGAAATATTTCCTACTCGTTGACATCTATCACAAGTTTTGATATTAGCATTAAAATCTCTAAAAATGATAGGCTAATAGATTGTAAAATTTTGTATGTTGTTTTATCAACACCAAAATGTCTCCCAAAATCAGAATTATGATATTTTTGGATAATTTCATAAGTTTCTTTTAATGGTACACATCTTTGAATAATTAGATCCTTTCCTTGTTTATATAATTGGACTCTCCATTATCGTCCCCAAGTGACTTAACCTATAAGCCGTTCACACTAAAACCTTAAGATCTTCGTCTAGACTCAACTAAATTGCATGGGATTTGTTTCTAAACCTTCATCTGCTCAAGAAAAACACATCTATATGGTTAATCAAGTATGAACTCAAGCCATTATAAATGGAGAATCAAAATAACTCAAGCTAGGGTTAGAGCTCAATACCTTTGTCTTAGAGGGGAGGCCTTAATCAGATGGTTGTGGTAGCTTTGATTGGACCCAATGAACCTTTGGATGAAGTCTCAAGCCTTGGTGAAGTTTCTAGATATGTTTCAATCAAGGTGGATTACAGGTGTTAGTCAGAGCTACCCTAGAGGATGTTTCAGAGCGGGGTTTGATGGGGAATCAACTCCTCTTGCTCTTGGGATGGTGTGTGCATAATTAATTTGAGTTTGGTGGACTGTGGAGAGATTTCCTGGTTTGAGCTGAAATTTTAAGCTCAAAATTGGGCTTTCACAGTGGGTATCAATGGGGGAAAATGGTGGCAATGAGCTTAGGAGTTCTTGAAGAGTGTCTGAAAACAATTGGACAGAGTTTCCCCAAGGATTTTGGCACTCTCCTCACTTTGGACATGGAGGGGCTGATTAAATGGAGGAGTTTAAGGGGGAGCTCAGGGCTAATTGATGGGTGTAAAATGGTGCTTAGGTGGAGGGTTGAGGAGCTCTAAAGATCCATTGGGATGAGGTGGCCTCTGGGGTTGAAATTGCATTAAAATTTGAGCTTGGGTGTCTCAGTTTTGGTGTTTTTTAGCCACTAGGCTAGCCGACAGGGCCAGGGGTGGTGGATAGAAGGTCAGGTGAGCGAGGGGGAGGCTTAATTATAATTTACTCCCAATGGTAAGTGATGATGGAGGAGATTTTAAGTTAAGGCCAAAAAATGTGATAAAAGCCTTTAATTTAGGAACCCATTGGTCCATGGCTTACTTGGGTGGTTTAAGAGGGTTTAGCCTGGTCAATAAGGTGTGCTTAGTGGCTGTGGAGACCTTAATTTGGTGACTTTAGGATGGCTAAGTCAATTTTGGTGCAGGGGTCCAATTTGGGTCAAAAAGGCTAAAAGTTGGGTTTAGGTTAGGCTAGCCATGACTTTGAGCTCAATTAATTGATCAACATTATGTAGATGATTGTAATGAAGATTTTTTGTGACGGATTGAAGTTATATTAAGGTCAATTAAAAGCTCAATTTGAAGGATTTTGGGATTTTGGTCAATTTGCACATGTTGGATTATACTAGGGTCTAGGTTGGACTAAAGTTGGGATAAGTCCAAATTGATGGTTGGAAATGGTCCATAGGAATGTCATGAAGAGTTTTCAACATAAATTGGGTGTCAAATTTTGGGGTTAGGGCATTCAATTTGGTGGAATTTGGAGCCATAGCCAATTAGGGGATTTTTGGACTTGGGTTAAAATTAAGTGAAATTGAGGCTTCATCAAGGACAATTAAAATTCAATTTGGTGTGTATAAGTGTTATGAAGAGTTTAGGATTCAAATTTGGGCAAATTGAGTAGGCTATGGGGTTCAATTAGGTGAGATTAAGTCATACGATCAAAATTAGGTGTTTTGATTTGGATCAAAATTGAGCTCAAAGCATGGACCAGTTATGCTTGAATTTGGTTTGGATTGGTCATATGAATAGTGAATTTGAGTTTAGAAATTGAGGAAAATTGAGTCTAAATTGATGGACATTTGGGATGGTTTCGGGAAATTGGGCCTTTAAAGGTAATTTGGGGTTTTGGTCAAAATGCTCAAATTGGCCAAATTCCAATTAGAGGGTCCAAATTTGTTTTGGAGACACTTGAGATGATTTTTAAGGTTTTGGGAAAGTTTAATGTGCCAAGGGTATTTTTGTAATTTTGGCAAATTTTGGGGTATTTTGGTAATTTTGGCAATTTTTGGTGATATTGGGCAATTTGGGTATTTTGAAATGGTTCGAAGTGATTTTTGAACAAATTTAGGTAATTTAGGTGAAATTAGGATTCTTGGCCAAATTTGGGATTTGGGGGTGTTTAAGTAATTTGGGTAGCTTTGGGGATAAAAAGTCCAATATAGAAACTTTGGTAGAATTGGGGTGTCAACCAGCTTACATGAGCTATGAACCAATGAAATCCCCATTTGGGTCCTTTATGTGCTGGTCTTAGCTAAAAAGGGACCATCTACCTGAGTCTCTCAAAAGATCAAGGGATCAAAGTCAACAAATTAGGGTTTAGGGTTGTGAGTGGATATAGGTGATAGTGACCATAGTGAGTGAACTCGCTCCAGACCAACACCCAGGGTCAACCCTAAGGTCAAACAGTTCTATAGGGACTCCTCTTGAGATCCTCCATACTGACCCCACTTACTAAGTGCTAGAGGATAGGACCAATATGTGAAACTTCAAGTTGAGCAAGAAAGAGTTTAGAATTTCTAAATGTGAGGGTTCCTTTTCTAGCTTTCTAAAAATAGTCAATAAGAAAGTCCTATGGTTAGACCTTACGCAAATAAAGAGGAAAACTAAACCTCAACCAAAAGTGAAGTCAACAAATGGACCCCCAATAGGTGTGGTGTGCTAGGCAAAGCACACCGCACGTATTCACGTTGACCGACGAGATCAACAAAATCAATACAGAATCCTAAGTAAAAAGACAGAAAAAGGGTAGAATTTTAGTGCTAGTTGTTCCGGTTGGGAAATTAGCAAGCGCATATCTGATTGAAATCATGGAGTAGGAACTCTCGTTGGGGATTGGAGAGTAGGTTTGACGTTATCAAGTTTCAGGTGTTTACAGAGGATGGGAATCAGTATATAGGTTCTGACCCAAAGATGGGAATTGAAATTTGTGTATAAATCCCGAAAAGAAGAGTCAGAATTTTGGTACTAACCTGGAAAGGAGGGAATCAAAATTTAGGTACTGACTCTAAGATGAGAGTTGAAGTTTAAGTATCAATCTCAGAAAGAGAGTTGGTATTTAGGTACTGAACTCGAAAGGAGGGAATCAAAATTTAGAGACTGATTCCAAAATGAGAATTGAAGTTTAGGGATCAATCTTAGAAAGAGAATCAAAAGTTAGGGATCGACCTCGAAAAGAGGGAATCACATGTTAGGGACTAATTTCAAAATAAGAGTTGATATTTAAGGATCAATCTCAAAAAGGGAATTGGAAGTTAGGGACTGACCTCAAAAGAAGGGAATCAGAAGTTAGAGACTGATTTTGAAATGAGAATTGAAATTTAAGGATCAATCTCAAAAAGAGAATCAGAAGTTAGGGACCAACCTCGAAAGGAGGGAATCAGAATTTAGGGACAAATTTCGAAATAAGAGTTGAAGTTTAAGGATCAATCTCAAAAAGAGAATTGAAAGTTAGGGACTGACCTCGAAAGGAGAGAATCATAACTTAGGGACTAATTACAAAATGAGAGTTGAAATTGAAGGATCAATCTCAAAAAGAGAATCAAAAGTTAGGGATCGAACTCAAAAAGAGGGAATCAAAATTTAGGGACTGATTCTGAAATGAGAATTAAAATTTAAGGATCAATCTCAAAAAGAGAATTGGAGGTTAGGGACTGACCTCGAAAGGAGGGAATCAGAAGTTAGAGACTGATTTCGAAATGAGAATTGAAATTTAAGGATCAATCTCAAAAAGAAGATCGGAAGTTAGAGACCGACCTCAAAAAAAGGAAATCAGAAGTTAGGGACTGATTTTGAAATGAGAATTGAAATTTAAGGATCAGTCTCAGAAAGAGGATTGAAAGTTAGGGACCGACATCGAAAGGAGGGAATCAAAATTTAGGGACTGATTTCAAAATAAGAATTGAAATTTTAGGATAAATCTTAAAAAGAAAATCAGAAGTTAGGGACCAACCTCAAAAGGAGGGAATCTGAATTTAGGGACTGATTTCGAAATATGAATTGAAATTTAAGGATCAATCTAAAAAAGACAATCAGAAGTTAGGGACCGACCTTGAAAGGAGGGAATCAAAATTTAGTGATTGGATCCGAAATGAGAATTGAAATTTAAGGATTAATCTTAAAAGAGAATCGGAAGTTAGGGACCGACCTCAAAAGGAGAAAATCAAAATTTATGGACTGATTCTTAACTGAGAATTGAAATTTAATGATCAATCTCAAAAAGTGAATCAGAAGTTAGGGACCGACCTCGATAGGATGGAATCAGAATTTAGGGACTGATTCCGAAATGAGAGTTGAAATTTAGCAGAGAATTTGTGGTGTTAAATCCATAGATATGTGTCATGTGATAATGCTAACATTGGTGAGGAAGATAAGTAAAATTTAGTGAGATTTAGTGCAGACAAGGATGGTCGTGCTGCTCGAACAAAGAGTAAGAGACCTCAAAATCAAGAGAAACAACTCACCAGATTTATTTTCATTTTTTTGTTATTTTTATCACGTTTAATTTTCAAAATATGTTTTCCAAAATTTAATTTTCGATGGTTAATTGATTTTCAAAAGAGTGTTTTATTTGAACTTTATTATTAAGTTTTTATTGTTTTGCTCTTTATTCTTTGTAGTTTAGAACCAACGTATGGTTCTATGGCTCTTTATCCATCGCACAAAAGGGCAATTGAACAAACAGACAAAATTTTGAAAGAGATTTCATTAATCTGCTTCAACATGTGTTACAGATTGAGTACAGGCCAAAGCCTCAAAAGGTACAATATACTGAATGCATCAAAGTACATCTGAAAATATCTCATGCTGGGTACATATCACAAGCTGAGCATATCTGGTATATATATCATCATAACTGCTGTGTTGAAACACAGTACAAAAGGTATCCATTGAATGTCCATCTCTAGTAGGGTGAGCTCCTGATCGAGCTGACCTACTAAACTATGCTCCAAGACAAGAGTTCCCTTTGCATGTGCTTAGAGGTGCAACCCTCTTATAGCTCGTAAGGTAGTAGCTCTTCCAACTCCGTATTTGGCTGAAATCCATACGGCATTTTGCTGTCATCCATTCTTTGTAAAGTTACAGACACCTGTGGTATCGTACTCCTGGAATGCAATGTTTGGCGATGTCTGCTCCAATTCCTTTAAGAACTAGCACTGAACCCACTGGTAGTGAAATCTTCATAGATCTTTTGAACTCTCTGGGGCCCATGACATCTATTTCTTTTCCTAATAAAATGTTGCTTTTGCTCATGAAGGAGACCGTGCAAAAAGGTCTCACAAAATCATGATGATCTATATGGGGGGGGAATGCAGTCACATTCATCGTATATATTGATGATAAAGCTGTTGGGAATATAGTTGGTTGGAAGTATGCTCTATCAAACCATCCTTTTGATCATCCATTTTATCATGGGAGGTAACGGGTCCACCTCATCGTGTCTTAAAAACCCCGGAGGATTTCCTTGTCAGTCCTGGATGAAATCGTAATAGTAACCATATTGTATGGTGATTCTACATTTTCCATGCATCCATTTTTATCGCTCAAAATAGGTTCTTTCCATCAGGAGGCCTACTCGACCCCTGTCTCTTAAATCAAAGATGCAGTCGAGAATACTTCTTTCATCGCTTTCGGAGAAGACTCTGGTATACAGTTCCAAGCCTTCCAGTATATTAATGAACCTTCTATGAACTTCTTCATAGAATTAAAATTCCCTTTTGTTCACTTTACTCATTTTGTAGTATTCTGTCGTGGTGATGATCTGCGGCTGTCAAGGATGCTCCCCCATTTTAATATCGGCAGGAATCCAGGCTGGCGCTGTCTCTGTATCTAGCGGGATATATGACTCCCCCATTGGGTGATCGGTGACCTGAAATCTATCATCGGCGGACTTGTACTCCTCCAGAGTACTATAGCATTCTAGGTGGAGAACATTGCAGTCTGGGCATTCCACAAATGCCCCTATAGCTAGTATACAAGTGAGAATCTCAGCGTTGCATATCGGGCAACCTGCATAAAGTTCATCTGAAACTCCTAGTATCTCCGGCTCTATAGAGAACTTGAACTCATCCTCTGTGACAAGCAGGCTGGAGGAAGTCTCTCTCATATCTGGATCGTAGATTTTACCCTCAGGAATAGGGGTAAGTAAATTTTCTGCCTCCTATTGGCGTCTTGTTTCTTCATGCCGAAAATATCTATGTTTTTAGCAGTTGGCGTTTCTGTGTTGAGTTCTTTGTAGCGGTGCATCCGACAGTCTTTCGTCATTAGCAACAACTAGGCCTCCGGTAGGTGCATTTATCATAGACGATAGGTGACTAGTCCCCTCCATCAGATCTTGCTGTATAGTCACAGTTTTTTCCCTTTAGTGAGGAATTCTACTTGGTGCTGATCTTCAACAACAATTTGTAGCCCTTTTTTTCTCGACGGCTAACCATGTCCATCAGAGGACCCTCATAGTCCATGTCAACTTGACTGAAGTCCATGTCGAATTCTATGGTGCCACCCTGCAGTGCCCTTTCCTCATTAAGTGCAAGGTTCCAGCCATCTTATGTCCTGACATTTTCTCTGCAGACGACATAAAAATATCAGTGTGCTAAAATTTTCCAGGATTAAGAACAAAAAAAGTGTTTATTAGAGAAAAATTTAGTTTATGTTGGTAAGAAAATCATTTATTTATGTATATATTTTGTTTAATTTAGTAAAATATCAAACTTAAAAGTAGAAAGAAGAAAATCGAAGTATGTAACTTCAAAAGTTTTCATTTTACTGAGGTTAATTTTATTAAAAAATTTTGGACCCAGTCACAGACGTTTGGCCAAATAAATAACCGCAAAACAATTAAAATTTCAAAAAGGCAATTTCAAGTAGCATCAAGTTGCATAGTATGTCTTCAAGTATCATCTTTTGATCGACAACATGGGTCTTTTGCCTTGAAAACCCTCTAGCTGGCAAGCTCCTCCTGTGTAGAATTTTTCTACGACAAATGGTCATTTCCAAGTTGACTCGAATTTTTCACCTATCTTATGGTGTGCAAGAAAAGGCCTTTTATGAACAACGAGATCACCAAATTTGAAAGTCCTTGGGTGGACCAATTTGTCATGGGCTTGTATCATTTTTTCCTGGTAAAGTTCCAAATGCTATTGTACTTCTAGTCATTTTCCTTCGAGACTTTCCAATTCTTTAAGTTTGAGTTTTGCACTTTCTTCTGTTGTAAGTTGATTGGCAACAGAGACTCCGAGAGACGGCGTCTGGACCTCTAGCGGTAGTATGACCTCAAACCCGTACACGAGCATGTAGGGTGTACACTAAGTGGGAGTCCTGAATATTGTCTGTTAGGCCCACAAGGCATCTAACAGTTTGTTATGCCAATCTCTTTTGTTTTCATCCAGTGTCTTCTTCAAAATCTGTACCAGTATCTTGTTGAAGGCCTCGGTCAGGCCATTTACCCTAGGATAGTAGATCGCAGAGTATCTCCTGTCTATCCCGTGCCATTTGATGAAATTATTGGATTTTGTGCTTTTGAAGGTTGTCCCATTATTAGAGATTATTCTGTGTGGAACTCCAAAATGGTAGACAAATTGGCTTTTGAAAAACTGAAGGACATGTTGTGTTGTAAACTCTCATAATGGCACTACCTCTACCCATTTGGAAAAGTAATTTGTAGCGGCAAGTATAAATCTGTGTCCTTTGGAAGACAGAGGGTATATTGGACATATTATGTTCGTTCCCCAACACTCAAAGGGCAGCGAGGCGACAGTTGGGTATAGCACATTTATATGTTGGTGCAAGACCACCCCATGCACTTGGCACTGGTGACATCTTCTGGATGTATCCATGCAGTCGAACATCATTGTCGGCCAATAATATCTGAGTCTTTTGATCTTCCTTTTCATCTTTAACCCTAACTAGTGAGTTCCACATAATCCAGCTTGTACCTCTTTGATAATATTCTGTGCTTCTGCTTTGCTTAAACATCGTACCCACATATGATTGAATGATCTTCTATAGAGGACCTCACCCACTAAGGCGTATGACATAGCCCTTCTTTTGATGTGGTGTGCTGCTGAATTGTCTTCCAACAGCTTTCCAGTTTGCAAATATTCTATTAATGGCTTATGCTAATCTTCATTGATATCAATAATCGCAATCATCGTTTATTCTTCTTTTCTGAGCTTGTGTAGATTTTTTAGATCGATTTGAGATAAAACTTGTCTTCCTTGTATTGTAATTTCAATGGAATCCTCCGGGGGACATGCCAATTCTTTTGTAAGTTTTGCTAGAGTGTCGGCATAGGCATTATCTCATCGAGGAAATTAGTAAAAATTTAAGCTGGGAATTTGCTCCAGCAGTTTTATCATGTACTGATGGTATTATGATAACCTTGGTTTCAAAATCTTGTATTATCCGACGACTTGTTGGATGACGAGTTGTGAGTTTTCATAGATGGTAATATCTGTTATATCCATCAAGATTGTCAGCTCCAATCCGGTGATTAAGACTTCATACTCTGCTTCGTTGTTGGTACACGGCTCTGTCAGGTGGTATGAGAACCTCAGCATACCCTTATCTGGTGTGATGAAAAACAAACCAATTCCTGCTTTGCTTGGTATAATTGTGCCTGATCCTTTGTCTTTTCTGGCTAATGAAGCTCTGTCAAAGTACATCTCCAAGCATTGTGCTCTAGAGAATTCCATTTATAACACCTGCTCATCTGGTAACTCGTCATTAAGAGGGGACCCAACTAGGAGTGGGTGTGCAGCAAGAAAGTCTGCTAAAATTTATCCCTTTATATCATGGAGGGGAACAAAAGTTATATCAAATTACAAAAAAATCATTGACCACCTTGCTAGACTTCCAGAAAGTGTTGGTCGGGTCATCAAATATTGTAACGGATTAACTTTTGAAATTGGGGTAATCTTATGAGAAAGCATGTAATGTCTGAGTTTTTGGGCGGTGAAAATTAATGCTAGACAATGCTTCTCATTTACCGGATACCTTATCTCTGTCAATATTAGATGACGACTCAAGTAGTATAGTGTGTTTTCCTTACCCTCATCATTGACTTGGGCTAAGAGGGCTCCGAGAGAGTCATCTATGGCTGTGGTATAAAGTATCAACAGTTTTCCCGGGATAAGGGCTGCCAAAATAGGATATGTCATTAAATACTGTTTAACATTCTTAAAAGCCCGCTGACATTTCTCTTCCCAAAAAAAATTTGATGTCCTTTTTAATTAATGTCGAGAAGGGCTGACACTATCTGAGAGATTATAAATAAAGCGTCTCAAATATACCAACTTCCCTTGGAAGGAACGTAGTTATTTTAAGGTTTTGGGAGGAGGCATTTCTAAGATAGCTTTAATCTTATCCAGGTTGATCTTGATTCCCTGATGATGGACAATGAATCCTAGAAATTTCCTGGAGGTAACACCGAAGGCGCACTTTAAGGGATTCATCTTAAGGTCATATTGTCATAACCGTTTGAACACGATCCTCAAATCATACAAATGGTCTATTTTCTGTTTACTCTTGATGACCAAATCATCCACATAGCATTCCACTTGGTTGTGAATGAGATCATCAAAAATCTTCGTCATAGCTCATTGATATGTTGCTTAAGCGTTCTTCAACCCAAATGGCATCACTGTGTAGCAGAAAATACTGATATGTGTCCTAAAGACTGTAAGTGTTGCATCTTTTGGAGCCATCTTCATTTGATTGTACCCTGACGATCCATCCATAAAGGAGAATTTCATGTGTCGAAGCGATGTCCACCATCATTTCTGGTATTAGCAGCGAAAATTCATCCTTTGGACATGCTTTGTTCAAATCTTTGAAGTCAACACATACACGGATTTGTCCATTTTTCTCCTTAACATGTACAATGTTAGCTAACCACGTGAGGTATTTCTCTTCTCTTATAAAGTTAGTGTCTGTTAACTTCTTTACCTCGGTAATGACTTGCTGCTCTATTTCGAGGCACATTCTTCTTGGAGCTTGTTTTACTGGGTTCATATCTTTGTCCACCCCGAGTTTATGAGCTGCAACTTCTGTTGATAGTCCTGACATTTCATCTCAACTCCATGTGAAGTAATCTTTGAATTCTGTTAATAGTTTAATCAACTCTATAAATTCTTCATCATTGAGTAGAGAACTTATAAATGTAGGTCGGGGCTGGTCTTTCGTCCTGAGGTTAATTTCCTTCAATTCATCAATAGTTGACTTGATTTCTTCCTCAAATTCTGGCGGGGCATTTTGTTTTAGCTGATCAGTAGAGTCATCCTCTATATCGAGGCAATCCTCTTTCAATTCGCTAGTAATAACCAAAATTCTGAATCATCGACTGGTATGACTGTACCAAATCCGAGACCCTCTTTCAAGCTGGGAGTTCAAATTTTAACATCTCATAATTTTTTAAAAAGTTGTAATTTATCTTTTGACATCTGTTTTTGCAAATGTCTCTATTGAATTAACTTTTGTACTGAAAGCAAAAAGTAACCAAAAGGTAATTCCATTAATTCATTAGGATTCTCATCCAAATTTACATGATTTTCAAGATTATTAGAAGTAGAAGCATGATAAAACTTGATCGGATTTGAACCAGTGCTACGGACTTCCTTGACCTCTAAACTCTCGACCTTTTGAGGGAGAATCGGAGTAAGGGTCATGGTGTTCACATAGTGGTTTATTTGACCTTACATTGTCTCATATTTACTTTTCTCCATGTCTTCTAAGGATATCTCAAACTTAGTTTTCTTCTATTTTGTCGTCATTATTCCATCTTCAGAACTTTCTTCATCATCAATGTTGATGGTCGGCCTAGTTCATTCAACAATTAAATTGGTTTTTTCTCATCCATGTCCCCGGCCTCGACCTCAGGTGCATGAACTAAAAGAACCCCCATCAACTCGTTACAAAAGGATGGTGGAAGATCCCTGAAGCGGAGTTGAATGGCCTTGCCATTGTAATTCTTCTGAATATTCACTTGTATTTGTTACAATTTCACGAGAGAAGACAATTTTCTTTGGAGGCGTGTAATAGGTGGCATTTTCATGAATGTCAACTTCATGAACTAAAAACGGCTGTAAATCTCCCTTGATGCAATGTTCTTGTCCTTCCTTGTAGTACTTAATGTACTAATGTATAGATGATAGAACAATGTTGTGTTCGTGAATCCATAGTCGACTAAGTAGAGCATTAAAAGAGGACTCGGCGTTGATAATATGGAATTTAGCCATTGTTACTAGTTTTCTAACCTTCATAAGTAATTTGATTGATCCAAGGGCTCTCTCTCCCTTTTGATTGAATCCTCTTAGCATCATTTTATCGGTCGTAAGCTCTCGAGCTTCAATTTCCAAATTGGTCAATGTTTGTAGACTCATCAAGTTGAGGGATGCTCCAGGTTCTACCGAAACTCTAGATAACACAAATCTGCTGATGTTAATGGAGATATAGAGTAAAAAGTTATGGTCGGTGGTACCGAGCAGCAAGTCTTCATCTGTGAAGGTTACCCCAGATTGTTCTTTCAAAGAGCAAACTTCATCCGAGGATGTGCTGGCCAACTAGGCTAAACAAATCTTTAGGTCAAGCAAAACTGTAACCAGCGACTCTCTCATCTCCTTTGACAGGATTAGAGTGTCATAGATGCTTAATCTGGCCAGCAACTTCCTAAGATGAGCTAACACTTGTAATCCACTCTGTATGATCCTCCAATTTTCTCTTGATTATGTTGTTCTTCCACTGGTGGAGGTGGAGGTAGCTCTTCTCGCGTTACTATTTTCTTTCCTTTATTAATCAGAGCTGTTCTCGGGGTTAATACTCTCCCGCTCCTTAAGTTCACTTTTGTAATTTCCTCTTCTTGAGATATCATTGTTGAATCTTCCAGTTTTTCTTCTTTGTCAGAAAAATCTAAGTTGATGGTGAGTGGTGCACCATGACACTCGAGGATCGGTTCCTCACTCTTGGTGCTATCGTAAGCGGTGTTGTCGATGTCTTCTTTAGTCTTGTTAATAAGTTCATCGGAATCGAGCACAATTTGAGAATCATTTTGGGAATTGATATCAAAGTTAGATTGGTCATAACCAATCACGTTATCACTAGGAACAATTAAACGTAGCCAAAATCATAATCATTATATTCATAAGACCCCAGAGGGGTAAGAAGATAATCATACATGGTCAGGGGTTCGAGGATTTTCTTCCCCGAATCTGAGACAACCAATCTAGCAGAGGCAACCCCTATCCTACCCCCCGTGCTATCAATCTTCATGGTGGTATTCTTCTTCTTCTTCTTCTTTAACGTTGATGAATCTTCTGGTGAAATCTTCATCTCTGGCTTGACAGGCTGAAGACTTTGAATGGAAGCTTTCCTTGAAGCAGACTAGATCTGGTTAATTATTTTCTTGGATGATTTGCTCCAGAATGAACTCCATCCATTATTTCTAGTATACAAGTCAATCAGAAAGATTGGTTCAACCAAAATCATATTTATGGAACCTTTTCAGGTTCTTTTAAATATTCTTTCAGGATTTTTATATTCCCTTCTTTAAGATTCTTTTCGAGCCAATCCTTGAAGATAAAACATTCCTCTATAGTGTGTCCAAGCAATCTGTGATACGGGCAATAGTTCGGTTGGTCTTTCTTGTCAACCTCTTTGGGTTTCTTTGGATTTGGTAATCTGAACTCAGGCTTCTGAACATCTTGGATATCGCTTTGTATTTGAAGGAATACACTGTTTTCTATCATTCTACCAAAGATATTCTCTTATCCTCTGCCCGGTGTGATCATCCCTAAGGCAGTCACTGGCTGGACTGGCCATACTGTTGTGTCTATTTTCGAGCATGCTGTGATGAAGACTAAATGGAATTTTCTATATGTATCTTCATTGGTTGTTTTTGTTTATCGACCATTTTTACTGTTTCAGACTTCTTTTCAAATACTCTATTCATCCTGGACTTCTCAGCCTTCTCATGAGAATCCATATGTTTGACTTCTTCTTGAAGATTACTAGCTTTGCTGAGTAGCTTCTCGATAGATTTAATGGTGAGTCCCTTGGGCATGAAAGCTACTGGCCCATGGATGTTCTTGAGTAAGATTTCAATTACAAGATGTTCCTGTAGCTGAGGTTCACATTTCATGCTAAGGTTTCTCCAACTCAAAATGTAGTCCACTAAAGTCTCGTTGGGCTTTTACTTCTCTACTACTAGATCTCCAATAGACATATGATGCTGTGCTCCAGAAAATCTTTTTACCAACAACTGTTCTAGTTCGGCGAACGTCTTGACTGATCCGTTGGGTAGTTCGACATACCAATCAAAAGCGATTCCTGAGAGGCTGCTGACAAACTGTCGAAAGAGTAGAGCTTTGTTACCTCAGTATTACCACAACTAGCTAAAAAATGTGCTATGTGCTGCCTGGGATTTCCAGTCCCATCAAATATCCTAAAGTTTGGAAACACAAAATACTTAGGATAGGGTACAACATCGAACTCCTCCAGGTAAGGTCTACCCTTCAAAATCAATGCTCCACCCTTTGACTAGGCTAAGGCCTCCCGAACTTGCTCGACCATTTGCTTAAACTCCTTCTTTAGAATGGCACATGATGGAGAATCCTTCTTTTGTTGCTCATTTCTAGTTGCTGATGCAGCTTCTCTCCTTTCATCCGTGATGTGTATGATATCTGGTTGATTGACTTTTGAAGAGGCTAACTGTGGGGGTTGAAACTGTCCTTGAACAATGGCCATGGCAGTCATGACAACGGCCATCTCTTCCATTATTTTCTCCATTTGGCTAATTTACTCGTCCCTTAAGAAAACAGCCCTACGCAGCTCATCTATGACTTACTCTTCGACGAGAGGTTGAGTGTCACGCAAAGACGCAGCAGCTCTGGTCTCGATGACATGCACATCCATGAAATCTTCCTCGAGGTAATTATTGAAGTCAAAATCTTCATCATCATCAATGGAAACTCTATGTTCTCGGGCTAAGTCAAAATCTTCATCATCATTAACAATTACAAAATCAAGGAAATCAATTACAAATTCAAGGAAACCAGCTAGAAAAAGGAACTGCTATCAAGAATATTGAAAACCAATTGGGGCATATCGCTACTGCGCTTAGTAACTGAACATTGGGAACTTTTCCTAGTACCATGGAATTAAATCCTAAAGATCAAAGAAAAGAACAGATAAAAGCGATACAATTATGAAGTGAAAAAGAATTGGAAACAAGAGTGCATAAAGAAATGAAACTGTAAAAGAGAAAGTGGATATAGAAAAAGAAAAGGATCATGAATACCCAGGTTTATAATATCCACTTACACCAATAAAAATTACTGTGGAGAAACCTCCACCACCGTTTCCTCAAAGATTGAAGCAACACCAAAAGGATAAATAATTTTCCAAGTTTATAGAAATTCTTAAGAATTGACAATAAATATTCCCTTCTTAAAAACTTTAGAGTAAATGCCAAATTATGTGAAGTTTATGAAAGATATTTTGAACAAGAAAAGGAAGTTCATTGATAATGAGATTGTTGCACTCAGCGAAGAGTGTAGTACAATTATTCAGAAAAATCTTCCTAAAAAATTAAGNAGAGAAGAGATTCAAAGGAACTTCAAGAGTTTGGTGGAGGATTTGAGATAAGTTTTTTATCTTTATTTTTAATCTACTTTTGGTTTTAATTAAGACTTCTTGTTGGTTTGACAATGATTTCTACTTTTAAACTAAAGTGTGGTTTTGATTTCTCCATGGATTTTAACTAGTTTTCGTTATCTTTCTCCCAAAAATGATAAGGAATTAAAGTTTTGGATGGAAGTTCTATAGAGTATTAATCTTTAATGTTGGAAGAAGTTGTGATGATTTAATTTCATGTACTTCATTTACTTCTTGATCTGGCACATCTAGATATTAAAACTATTCTGAGAACATTGACCAAAGAAAAATATGTTGAGATTTTCATACCTATTTTACACTGTTTTTAATGATATTGCACTTTAAAGAAAGATATTTTTGATGTTTTATTGTAGGTATGTTGAATTATGGTCATTGGAGCAAAAAGATGCAAAACGAAGCAAATTTGGAGCAAAAATGACCAAAATATGAAGATTTGATCTAAGGCGCCGACGGCGGGTTTTTCTCGAGAGTCCAGAATTAAATATTCTAGAAGGTCGCCGATAGCGCCATCGAGGTCATCGACGGTGAGAACGATGGTTCTCTCAATAGATGCATTGAATGTGGACAATTTTTGAAGGGACACTTAGGTAACTCTTGAAAACTCTCCTACAACTTTAAGAGAAACATTTTGGATGCCTAAAAAGGGAGTCCGGAGAGTCCAGAATGTCCAGAGAGTGTCAAAAGGTCTTCGAGTGTCTAGGGGAGTGTAATTTAGGGTTAGGTATTCTGAGGAATTCATTGAGAGATTGTAAGAGTGGAGGGAAATTGAGAGATTTCTTCCTCCTTGCCGCTTCGAAGGAGAGTTCTGTGTGATGTAAAGAAATGAAGAGATTTAGAGGAACTTTGAGGAGTTACTTGGGGAGGAATTTGAGATAAGTTGTATTTACTTATTGTAGTTTGTACGACTTTGCTTTTATATTTGAAATCCAAGTTTTGTCATATCTTCTCCATGAGTTTTAAGTAGTTTTCTCTGTCTTTCTCCTTGTCTTGAGATTTTATGAAATGGTGATTTCAATTTGTTGTGCCACGAGAACTTTAAAGAAGTTGCGATGATCTTTTCACTTTAATATTAAATTTACTTTCAATCTGGCCAATTGATTTGTTAAAATATATTGAGTTTTACAACTAAAGTGAGTTAAAAGTTGGGTGCAAATAAATAGGGAAATAAAAATTATCGGGCGTAGAATTGGAGATTTTTGAGTGACAGACTAAAATCCTTAATTTGGTCCTATAATTTATGTGCTGAAGTGTAGATGTTAGCCCTCAGGCTAGGGGAACGTGGGAGCTCCGAAGTGAGAGCTTGTATCCTCCCATCCTAGCCGCTGATTTAGTAAACAAGCATAGGATTAGTTAATGTTCTTTATGCCTGGTCCAAAGGGTAAAGAATAGGTATGCTCCTATATTGCACAATACAATTTGAACCGATTCAATTTATCCATTCACTTAAATTACTTGACAAGGAGAAGGATGTTTTCTAATATATTGAACTTCACATTAGAAATTTTATTAGTAGAATTAGTAGATAGAGACTTTATTAAAATTACATTTTTATTTTAATTGCATGTTAGTGACAAATATGCAATTTAAACTATGTTGTTGTGATTAAGTATTGATTTCCTAAATCTTAGGTTCGTAGCCTCTAATATTACTCCCTGTTGGATCAATATCCAGGACTCCATAAGAGCCCTATATTACTTGAGCGATACGTATACTTGTGTTGATAAGTGTGACTTTGAATTATTGAATATTTTATACACATCTTTACTAAATCTATAACTGTTGTCAAGTTTTTGGCATTGTTGCCAGTGATTTAAATCTTCTAGCAGCAGAATCAAATTCTTGTATTTTTTAGCATATATAAAGTCGCTGTCAAGTTTTTGGCACCGTTGCCGGGGAGTAAAAATTAGATTAAAAAAAATCATAATTAGAGTAACGGAAAAATTATGACTATTAAAAAACTTTTACTTGAATTGCAACTTATTTTCATATTTAGTTAACTGCTTTTCTGCGTATTAATTTCAATTGTATGCGTAAATTTAAACCTAAAAATCTTATACCATATGATTCGGAATTAGAATGCTCTGTTAGGAGAATTAGAAAACTAAGAAAAGTACTTAGAAATCCTGACATAATGGAAAACAATGTGAATAATCAAGGAATAGAAAATGAATATCAACCGAGACCTCTATGAGATTATTCAAATCCTACAGCAGATGAAATCCACTTATTTATCCAAAATTCTGATGTAGCTGCTAATTCATTTGAGCTCAAACCTGCTATTATCAAAATGTTACAAAACAATCAATTCAGAGGTACACCAAATGAAGATCCTAATTTACACCCCGCTAATTTTTTAGAACTTTGTGCTTCCTTTAAATATGACCGAGTTTCAAACGATGATGTTAGACTTAGACTTTTTCCTTTTTAACTTAGGGATAAGGCTAAGATGAGGTTAAATTTGTTAGCACCTGGATGGATTAGAACTTGGGAAGAACTTTCACAGAAATTTTTATCCAAATATTTCCCTCCATCAAAAACTGCTAAACTTAGAAATGACATAACATCATTTTGTCAGATTGATGGAGAGTCGATATATGAAGCTTGGGAGAGATTTAAATATCTTCTTAGGAAGTGCCGAATTTATGGAGAGTCAATATATGAAGCTTGAGAGAGATTTAAAGATCTTCTTAGGAAATGTCCTCTCATTCGTTACCAGATTGGTTGATAATTCAAACTTTTTATAATGGATTAGTGGGATCTCTTAAATCAATTATAGATGTTGCGGCTGGTGGTTCTTTAATGTCAAAACCTTTTGATAAGGCTTGTTTGTTAATAGAAGAGATGGCTACCAACAATTTTCAATGATCTGAAAGGATAAATCCTAAAAGAGTAGCTAGTATCCATGATTCTGATGCAATATCTATGTTTGCTTTGCAAGCTGCAATATCAAAGAAATTAAATCATTATGGGATGAATTATTCTTCAACACCTCCTATGATAGTAAATCCTAAAAGAGTATCTAGTATCCATGATTCTGATGCAATATCTATGTTAGCTTCACAGATTGGCTAAAAGAGTAGCTAGTATCCATGATTCTGATGCAATATCTACGTTAGCTTCACAGATTGCTACTAAAAGAGTAGCTAGTATCCATGATTCTGATGCAATATCTATGTTAGCTTCACAAATTACTGTAAAGAAATTAGATTATTATGGAATGAATTATTCTCCAACACCTACTATGATGGAAGAGAATTTATCTGGGCAATTTGTGGATGTTCAACCTTTTTATGAAACTTTAAATGCTATTAACAATAGATCCAATAATCCTTATTTGAACTATTATAACCCAGGTTGGAAGAGTCATCCTAACTTTAATTGAAATAATAATTCTGCTACAAATCAACAATGGGCAAACAACCCAGTAAACCCATTGGGAAATTCAACGAACCAAGGACATTTAATTATAGACCTTCTTATCCTCCAGGATTTAACAATAACACTCAATTGAAGGAAAAGAAGTTGTTTATGGAATAGCTGATACTGAACATGGGTCAACAATTGTAAAATCAAGGAAGTCAATTACAAATTCAAGGAAACCAGCTACAAAATCAAGGAACTGCTATCAAAAATATTGAAAACTAATTGGGGCATATCGCTACTGTGCTTAGTAACCGAACATTGGGAACTTTTCCTAGTACTGTGGAATTAAATCCTAAAGATCAAGGAAAAGAACAGATAAAAACGATACAATTATGAAGTAGAAAAGAATTGGAAACAAGAGTGTAGAAAGAAATGGAAACTGAAAAAGAGAAAGTGGATTCAAAAAAAGAAAATGATCATGAATACCCAGATTTAGAATATCCACTTACACCAATGAAAATTACTGTAAAAAAACCTCCACCACCGTTTCCTCAAAGATTGAAACAACACAAAAAGGATTAACAATTTTTCAAGTTTATAGAAATTCTTAAGAAATTAACGGTAAATATTCTTTTCTTAGAAGCTTTAGAGTAAATGCCCAATTATGTGAAGTTTATGAAAGATATTTTGAACAAGAATAGGAATTTCACTAATAATGAGACTGCTGCACTTAGCGAAGAGTGTAGTGCAATTATTCAAAAAAATCTTTCTAAAAAATTAAAAGATCCAGGTAGTTTCACTATATCGTGTGCTATCAGTGAAAGATGGAAGAGCTTTATGTGATTTGGGAGCCAGCATTAATCTTATGCCTCTATCAATTTTTAAAAGATTAGATTATGTGATTTGGAATTCCATTAATCTTATGCCTCTATCAATTTTCAAAAGATTAGGATTTGGAGAAGTCTCACCTACTTTTGTAATTCTTTAGTTAGAGAATCGTTCAGTTACTTATCCTAAGGGAGTTATAGAAGATGTCTTAGTAAAAGTTAATAAATTTATCTTTCCTGTGGATTTTATTATTTTAGATATGGAGAAAGATAAAGAAATACCTATAATTTTATCTTTCCTGTGGATCTCATTATTTTAGATATGGAGGAAGATAAAGAAATACCTATCATTTTAGATTCTTATGGATTTCATTGTTTTAGATATGGAGGAAGATAAAGAAATACCTATCATTTTAGGGACCTTTCCCATGGATTTCATTGTTTTAGATATGGAGGAAGATAAGAAAATACCTATCATTTTAGGGAGATCTTTTTAGCTACTGGAAGAGCTATGATAGATGTTCAAAAGGGAGAATTAACTATGAGAGTTAAAGATTAAGAAGTGACTTTTAACATTGCTAAATCTATGAAATACCCTACTATTGAAAGAGACAATGAATGTCTTCACATGGAAATTAATGAACATCTATTGAACGAGCATTTTAAAGAATATTTTAAAGAAAAAAAAGTTTTTGAAGACAAAGATGAAGTTATTTTGGATGAAATAGAAAATAAAGAATTAGATTATGTTCAGGAAAGATTTGAGATGGTGGATATTACAAGAAATGCTGATAAGAATCTAGTTTCGTCAATTATAAAACAACCTGAACTTGAGTTGAAAACATTGCCTAATCAATTGAAGTATGTGTTTCTGGGAAACTCATCTACATACCTATTATTATATCTTCAAAGTTAAATGATTTGCAAGAACAAAGACTTTTGGATACATTAAGAAGATATAAGAAATCTTTTGGTTGGACCTTAGCTGATATTAAAGGAATCAGTCCTTTGATCTCTATGCAGAGAATTATAATGGATGAACAATATAAATCAAGAGTTGATCCAAAAAGTAGATTGTACCCAATGATGAAAGAAGTAGTCAAAAAGGATATTTTGAAATGGTTGGACGCTGGAATTATATATCCTATTTCAGACAGTGCTTGGGTAAGTCCAATTCATTGTATTCCTAAGAAAGGAGGGGTGACTGTTGAAGCACAAGAGAATAATGAATTAATACCTATCATAAAAGTTACTGGGTGGCGTATTTGCATTGATTATAGAAAATTAAAGACTGTCACTAGGAAAGATCACTTCCCTTTACCATTCCTAAACCAAATATTGGATAGACTTGCTGGGCAAAAATATTTTTGTTTTTTAGTTGGATATACCGGTTACCATCAAATTTCTATTGCTCCTGAGGATCAAGAAAAGACAATATTTACTAGTCCTTTTGGAACTTTTGCTTTTCAAAGAATACCTTTCAGATTATGTAATGCACCTGCAACATTCTAGAGATGTATGATGTCTATATTTAGTAAGTTAAGTGATGATGGAATAAAAGTTCTTATGGATGATTTCTTTGTATTTGGAACATCATTTGACACATGCTTAAATTATCTTGAAAAAGTTTTGGAGCTATGTTAAAGAACTAATTTAGTTCTAAATTAGGAGAAATGTCAATTTATGGTTGCAAAAGGAATAGTGTTAGGGGATAAAATTTCAGAAAATGGTATGGAAGTAGACCCTGCAAAAATTCAAGTTATATACAAATTAGCACCTCCTACTGATGGAAGAGGAGTTAGAAGTTTTCTTTAATATGTTGGTTTTTACAGGCATTTTATTAAAGATTTTTCAAAAATTACCAAACCTCTATGCCAACTTTTAGAAAAGGACAAGAAATTTGAGTTTACTAAAAATTGTTTAAATACCTTTGAGTTATTAAAAGAAAAGCTAATCACAGCCCCTATAACAGTTTCACCTAACTGGGAGAAACCATTCAAATTGATGTGTGATGCTAGTGATTATGCTATTGGAGTTGTTCTTGGACAAAGGTATGATAAGATTTTTAAAGTTATATACTACGCTAGTAAAACTCTTAACGATACTCAAATTACCTACACTATTATTGAAAAAGAGTTACTGACTATAGTGTATGCTTTTGAAAAATTTAGATCTTATTTAATTAAGACTAAATGTGTTGTGCACACTGATCACTATTCTATTAAATATCTAATGCAAAAGAAGGATGTCAAACCAAGGTTAATTAGATGGATACTTGTGATGCAAGAGTTTGATTTTGTGGTTATTGATAGAAAGGGAACTACTAATCAAATAGCTGATCATTTATCGAGATTAGAATATCATGAATTATCTGACACCGACAATGAAATTACAGACAGTTTCCTTGATGAACAACTCTATAACATTAATGAGTGGAAAAAAACATGGTAAGCTGATAAGTGATATTTTGCCACCTGTGCTGACATTACAACAGCAAAGAAAATTCATTCAAGATATGAAAGCATATTTTTGGGATGAGCCTTATTTATATAAATAATGTAAGGATCTTATTATGAGAAGATGTGTACCTTATGAAGAAACTGAACTAATTATTCAGAAATGTCATGATTCTGAATTTGGAGGACATTTTAGAACTGATAAAACTGCTTATAAAATTTTACAAGTTGGATTCTATTGGCCTACTCTCTTTAGAGATGTTTACAGATACATAAAAACTTGTGATCGATGCCAATGAGCGGGCAATATATCTAGAAGAAATGAAATGCCTCTAAATTTCATGTTAGAAGTTGAGATCTTTGATGTTTGGGGATTGGATTTCATGGGACCATTTATTCCTTCGTCTGGGAACTTATACATATTAATTGTAGTAGACTTGTTTCAAAGTGGATTGAAGCACAAGCCTTATCTCGTGTGATGCTAAAAGTGTTTTAAGATTTTTAATGAAAAATATTTTCACTAGATACGGAATGCCAAGAATGATTATCACTAACGGAGGATTTTTTAATGAAAAATATTTTCACTAGATACGGAATGCCGAGAGTGATTATCACTGACAGAGGATCCTATTTTAGGAATAAATACATTTAGAGATTGGCAAAAAAGTTTACTGTTATTCATAGAATCTCTACTTCCTATCACCCTTAAACTAGTGGGTTAGCTGAAGTTTCTAATAGAGAGATTAAACAAATACTTGAGAAGACTGTAAACCCTAGTAGAGTAGATTGGTCTACTAGACTGGATACTGCATTATAGGCTTACAGGACTGCTTATAAAACTCTTATTGGAATGACTCCTTACAGGCTGATTTTTGGAAAGACTTATCACTTACCAATAAAAATAGAGCATAAAGTATATTGAGTGATTAAAGAATTCAATTATAATTTGAAAGATGCTGGTGAGAAGAGATTGTTACAAAAGAATAAATTAGAAGAATTAAGAAATGAATCTTATGGTAACGACAAAATTTATAAAGATAAACTAAAGTTATGGCATGATCGGAAGATTAACTACAAGAACTTTGAACCAGGATAAGAAGTTTTGCTTTACAATACAACACTGAAGTTATTTCCTGAGAAATTAAAGTCTAGTTGGTTAGGACCCTTTACTGTGACTCGAGTTTATACTTATGGAGCTGTTGAAATTGAAGATCGAAAGACTGGGAATAGATTTAAAGTAAATGGACATAGATTAAAGCCTTATTTTGAGGGAAAAAGACCAAATTTTAAAGAGGTTTTAATGGTCAGTCAACCTGAATAATATATGAATAGGTCGGGTTGACGACGTTAAACCAAGCTCTTTATGGGAGGCAACCAATAGTTATCCTTATTTTTATTGCAACTATAGTGTTTTTGTTTGAAACTATTGTTAATTTGTGGTAGTATTGAACTCTACTACTCATATTTACCCTTGAATCATCATAAAAATTAGATCCATAGACAAAATTGGAACGCATTCGGACCAGAGCGAAACTGTGAAATTTTTGCCTTATGCGTCGACGGCGGGCTCAACGTCGCCGAGGGCTGGTTTTTCCTGAGAGCCCAGACAATTAATTCTAAAGACTCGTTGACGGCGCCATCGACACCACCGACGGCGAGAATGGCAAGATGACAGTTTCTGGAGTTTGAAATTACATTTTTTTGGCGGTTTTAGGCGAGATTTACTCCCTATAAACTTCCAAATTCGATTCTTAAATTTGTATTACCCCAAAAAAGTGAAGTGAAACTCCACCAAATTCATCCCTATGGCTTCCAATTCCACTAAAAAACCTTAGATTTTGAGTGTTCAACAGGAGAAAGTTCATTAGTTCTGAGGCGCAATGAATCTTAAACAAAGTGCTCACAAAGAGGAGATTAATCAAAGAAAGAGGATTATTGAATTGAGGATTGAACAATCCTTTGGCAGTAATTGAAGAGATGATTGTGTGACGACGATGGGAAGTGTTTTGCTACACTACAGCCACTGTAGTCGTTCCTGTGGTGAAGGAGTTTTATGCTAATTTGCATGGAATCAACCAGGGAGTCGTCTATGTGCGCGGTAGATGGATAACTTTTACTCCTGTGCGAATTAATGAGTTATATATGATCAAGAACGTTCCTATCTACCATTATTCCAACTTCATCCCTACAAGAAATCTGATGAATGAAATTTACCAAAATTTAACGGAGGAGACTGAAGACTGGGAAATGAGAGAAAATAGTTATGTTAGTTTCTATGCTACACTTCTAAATCCCGTTTCTAAACATTGACACTTCTTCATTTCTGCAAAACTATAACTGATGATGAGGATCGACAAAGCTACTAAAGAGAGTGCTATTCTGAATTATTGTATTCAATTGGGACTGCCGATTGATATTAGATCGATAATTGTTAAGTCGTTTTGGGCCTGATCGTTCATGGATCAACTTATGGGCTTGGACATCCTTCAACAATTTTCTTACTCTACAGTTAGTTCCAAGTATCTTAAGAGAATTGGGAAAAGGTACTTCTACGTTGGAAGCCTTTGGGCCCAACTGAGAAGTTCCCAGCCAATGAAGATGAAAATGATATGACTATTATTGTGGATCAATCATCTCAGAATTCACTTCTTATTCAGCCTTTAGTTTCAGACAAGTCACTAGTGATCCTTCGCAGAATCAAGAAACTGGAGAAAGAGGTACAAAATGTTATGAATGGAATTAATAATATCTCTGATTTTTTTGATCATCTAGACTGGAGGATGAAAGAGCATTTTGATTTCTCTGAACATATCGAAGGAAGTTCGATATGATTGATGAGAAAGATGGGATTGATAGAAGAGGACTCTACTGAAGAATTCCAATACCGACCCTTCTATAACCTCTCATTCATGTTCAATCGATGGGCAATATCAGGGGAGAAACAAGCACTGAATTAGAGGAGTAGTAGATTTACTTTACTATGTATATGTCTATATGTGTGATTTGATTTGAACTTATTTGTTTAATTCGCTTTCAAATTTTTTTTTTAGAACTCAGTATAGTTAAGATTGAGCATAGAATGTTTGTTTTCAGCATTTAGAGTGTTGTGGCTTGGATTACGATGCTGAATTGATGTATTAAGGTTAGGAAAATACCAAACTTATGTGTGTCCTGTAATGTGTATTTTAACCATTAGATTTTATATATAACTGTGATGTTTTGTGTTGTGAATGTTTATTTGTGCTAGTACATCATTTAATCACTTAAAATTTATGTCTAGAATGATTAAACGGATGTCGACGAGGCTTGAAATTGATCAAAATCGCAAAAAATTAAAAATTAAACCAATTTTAAAAATCTTGTCGACGCCGCTGATGGTGAATTTTTCCCAAGACTTGGGCTATTTAACTCAATAGAGCTCACCGACAGCGCTGAAGACCCCGCCGACGTCGAGATACCAAAAAAACTCTTTTAACCACGATTTTGACCAGTCAACTGCCACTATTCATCATCCCCTTCCTCCTAAAAAATGAAAATTTTTATCTAGGGCTTGAAGATCTTGGATTTGAGGGCAATTTCAAGGCTTTTAGACATCGGATTTCATCATCTCTCAGTAAGAGCTTCACTCCAACCTAAAAATATTTGATTTTCACCTTGAATTTCTTCCAAATTGAGGAAATCCGAAAAAATATGAAGGATGGAGATCTGGGAGTATGTGTAAAGAACTTTCTACTATTAGAGATATCCCCTCTACTAGTTATGACCTTCCTCTAATTGCCCTACCCTTTGTGATTTATTGGATGAGTTAACCTTGCAGCGGAAGACTATTGAAGAAATAAATGAAAGAATTGGGGGATTAGAACGTATACATGATTATGATAGTGAGTACCTACAGAGGCATTCTGACTTCAAGATAGCTTACTATAAAGCTCAGACCCGACACTACAGGGTGAGCCTGATGTTACTTTTCCTAAATGCCCCCGTTATACTCAGTATCAGCCCAATCCACCTGTTGACCAAGGAGACGAGGATATAGTATGGAATTTTGATATATGATAGTGATTAATATACTTTTGTTTTGTGATTTTGTAATAAAGATAGATTTTTGTCTGTATGTACTTTCATTTTATTGTCTATTTTATTTTATGTTTGCATAAATATTTAGTGTTGTAGTTTGAAATGTGCATGTGTTGTTATAATAGACTTTGATTAATACTTTGTAAATTTGTAATGTGATGTGATTTTTTTTGCATTGTGATGTATTTGTAATTGTTTTTATTTAGTATTGTGATGTGTTAGTGAAATATAGTGTTTGTATAATGTTTATTTTGGTACTTATTTCAAAATTTCATTACCCAGTAAATTCTCTAATGCTTTATATGTATAGAAAGCTCCTAATATTACAGACCAGTTGAGTAAAAATTTTGAGAAGGAACTGCAAAAATTCCAGAATGATGAAAATGCCTAAAGTACTGAGGTATGGTTTATATTTAGAACTTTTCTTTCCACGTGTATCATTCCATATTGAAAAATTTAAGTTTGAGGGAGAAAAGAAAAAGATTAACTATTATATGTTCTCAATTTAAATATTTTCAAAAATTATTAATATGATTTTTTGTAGTGAATTTAATTCAGATAACTATATTTTGCAAATATTTAAATATTATGATAGATTTAAAGGAATATTTTTGTAAGGAAAATTAATTTTGTAGATTAAGATATTTAGTATAAGAGAATAAGACTATAGTTAACTATTTAAAGTAAGGAAAACAATATTTTGAAATATTAAGAATCTTAGAAATTCATTTGAGAAGAAAAGATTTGAGGCTCAATGATGTAAAAGCTATGAAATACTTATAAGGCAAAGGAATGCTTTGAGTTTCAAATTTAAGGAAAGAAAAGTGAAGTTTAAAATTATTAAAGGTTATCCAGATATAGTAATCTTCACTTGAAAAAGAAAAGGAAAGGATTGACAACAATCCCTGAAAAGAAAAGAAAAATGTATAAGATTGAAAGCAATCCAAATGAAAAAGAAAAAAAATATATAAGTGAGGAGAAGCTTGAGGATATGCCTAATCAAAAATTGGCTTCACTTGGACCTACCTAAAGGGAAAACCTAAATACATTCCTAAACTTAAATTTATGGAATAGTACCTTTACTAGTAGTGTTCTCATGAAGTTCCTATCATTTGAATATTCTAAGTGACTTGATATTACAACATATAGTCATTCTTGAAATGAATAGAAAACTAGAACTCTTAAACTTGATGACTAGATAGTCTTGTACCTACAGAGTTAATTTAATTACTTGAAATTTTTCTGAAAATCTTACTATGTTATTTATTTAAATCAAACTTATAGTATTTCTGAATTAAAACTTTATCACAGTATATCATAACTTTTATGTAGTACTAAACTTACTTGAGGACAAATAATAGCTAAGTTTGGGGGGTTTTGACCAAAGAAAAATATGTTGAGATTTTCATACCTATTTTACTCTTATTTTGATGATATTGCACTTTGAAGAAACATATTTTTGATGTTTTGTTGCAGGTATGTTGAATTATTGTCATTGGAGCAAAAAGACGCAAAAAGGAGCGAATTTGGAGCAAAAAGGACCAAAATATGAAGATTTGATCATGGGCGCCGACGGTGGGTTTTTCCCGAGAGTCCAGAATTAAATATTCTAGAAGGTCACCGATGGTGCCATCAAGGTCGCCGACGGTGCCATTGAGGCCGTCGACGGCGAGAACGGCGGTTCTCTCAATAGATACATTGAATGTGGACGATTTTTGAAGGGACGCTTAGGCAACTCTTAAAAACTCTTCTACAATCTTAAGAGAGACATTTTAGAGGCCAAAAAAGGGAGTTCGGAGAGTCCAGAGTGTCTAGAGAGTGTCGAGAGGACTTCAAGTGTCCAGGAGAGTGTAATTTAGGGTTAGGTATTGTGAGGAATTCTTCGAGAGATTGTAAAAGTGGAAGGAAAGTGAGAGATTTCTTCCTCCTTGCCGCTTCGAAGGAGAACTCTATGTGTTGTAAAGAAAAGAAGACATTCAGAGGAACTTCGAGGAGTTACTTGGTGAGGAATTTAAGATAAGTTGTATTTACTTATTATAGTTTTTATGAGTTTGCTTTTATATATGAAATCCAAGTTTTATCGTATCTTCTGTATGAGTTCTGAGTAGTTTTCTCTGTCTTTCTCCTTGCCTTGAGATTTTGTGAAATGGTGATTTGAATTGGTTTTGCCATGATAACGTTAAAGAAGTTGTGATAATCTTTTCACTTTCATCTTAATTTACTTTAAATCTGGCCAATTAATTTGTTAAAATATGTTGAGTTTTACAACTAAAGTGAGGATTACATCCAAGATTTAGGGAGGTCAAAGTCCTTAAAAGTTGGGTGCAAATAAATAGGGAAATAAAAATTATCGGACGTAGAATTGGAGATTTTAGAGTGACACACTAAAATCCTCAATTCGGTCCTATCGTTTGGGTGTTGAAGTGTAGATGTTAGCCCACAGGAGAGTGGAACGTGAGAGCTCTAAAGTGAGAGCCGGTATCCTCCCAACCTAGCTGCAGATTTAGTATCCAACCATAGGATTAGTCAATGTTCTTTATGCTTGGTCCAAAGAGTAAAGAGTATGTATGCTCCTATTTGGCACAATACAATTGTAACTGATTCAATTTATCCATTCACTTAAATTTCTTGACAAGGAGAAAGATGCTTTCTTATATATTGAACTTCACATTAGAATGATGTTGGGTCCTATATTACTTGATAACTTTCAGAAAGTCCTATATTACTTGATAACAATACGTATACTTGCATAGTATCCCAATATATATTAAGTTAAAAAGGAAAATTCTTATTTTCTCCAGGATCAAGTTTTTGGTATTGTTGCAAAGTAAGCAAAGATAAATGAAAAATATAATCAAATACATTGTTATACTATTGCATATAAATAGTCGGGGTCAAGTTTATGGCACCGTCGTCGGGGAGATTGATTGAAAGCAAATTTCTGTTTTAGAAAGTCTTATTTAAATTTTAAGAGTTATTGTAGGAATATCTTCTTATAGTATTTTGTTTTTGTGTGTGTTTTATTTTATTTTATTTTAGCGTATGCGTATTTCAGTTTCTGAAGGACTACTGCCCTACAATTCTAAATTAGAGAGAACTGTTAAGAAAATCTGAAAAAAGCAAAAAAAAAATTAAAAATTTTGAAAAACCTAAAGAAATTACAGAAATGGCAAATCAAAATGATCAAATTGCTGAAATTCATCAAGAATTAAGACTTTTATGAGATTATGTCAACCCTATGGTAGATGAACTTTATTGTAGTATTCAAAAACCTATTGTAGTGGTTAATTAATTTGAACTTAAACTTGCGATTGTCCAAATGGTATCAAATATTCAGTTTGGGGGATCACCAACTAAAGATCCAAATTTACATCTTGCCAATTTTCTAAAATTATGTGCTACAATTAAATATGATGGTGTATCAGATGATGCCATAGGACTTAGGTTATTTCCTTTCTCACTTAGGGATAAAGCTAAGTTGTGGTTGAATTTTTTAGCACTTGGATCTATCATAACTTGGGGTGATTTAGCACAAAAATTCCTTGCTAAATATTTTCCACCATCAAAAACTGTGAAGCATAGAATTGATATTACATCTTTTAATAAGTTTGAAGGGTAATCTATTCATGAAGCATGGGAATGATTTAAAGAACTCTTAAGAAAGTATCCACACCATGCTATACCATATTGATTAAAAATTCAATCTTTTTATAATGGATTAGTTGTGTCTTCTAAATTTATTATCAACGCCACTGCTGGTGGTTCATTGATGTCAAAACCATTTCATTACGCTTATGCTTTAATTGAAGAAATGACTACCAATAATTTTTAATGTCCTTCTGAGAGGTTGAATCATAAGAAAGTAACCAATATTCATGAATCTGATGCATTTATTATGTTAGCAAATCAAGTTGCTACAATTTCAAGAAAATTAGACCAATTTGAAATGAATTTTTCTTAACCAGTTATTATGATTGAAGAGAATTCATTAGGCTATATGGTAGATTCTCAAGTATCATTAAAAACTTTGAATGTCATAAATAACAAGCATGTTGACCTCATTTTTGGTTGAGGTTTAGTTTTTCCTCTTTAGTAGCCTAAGGTCTAGCCATAAGATTTTCCTATTGACTATTCTTAGAAAATTAGACATGGAACCCTCACCATTAGAAATTGTACCCTCTTCTTTACTCAACTTGAAGTTCCACATGTTCGTCTCAACCTCTAAATACTTAGTAGGTGGGGTCACTATGGGGGAAACTCAAGATGAGTCACCCTTAAGATTGCTGGACCTTAGGGTTGACCTTGGGTAGTGGTCTTAAGTTAAGGAACTCACTACACTCATCTACACTCACACTCACTCACAACCCTAAACTCAAATTTCTAGCTTAGATCCCTTGATCTTTTGGGATACTCATGTAGATGGTCCCCTAAACCTACTAGCCCTAGGGCTATGGCTTAGCTAAGACCACTATGTAGAGGACCCAAAATGGGGTTTCCATTGGTCCATGGCTTATTGGTGATGGTTGGTACCTCAACTTTACCAAAATACCCATCTTGGTCTTTTATCCCTAAAACACCCCCAAATTACCAAAATACCCCTCCATAGATCAAAATCCCAGAAAATACAAATAAAACTCAAATATTCCCAATTTCATTTATCTCAACTACCACATTACCCAATTTGGCCAATTTGACCATCTTTAACCAATATCCCCAAATTGCCCTTTAAAGACCCAAATTTCCCTAAATCCATCTCAAATGTTCATTAATTTGATCTCAATTGACCCCAAGTCCAATCCTAAACAAAATCATATCAACTCAAATGTCCATCAATTTGATCTCAATTGACCCCAATTACAATCCCAAACTCAAATTAACTTTTTTTATGACCAAACTAAACCAAATCCAAGCTCAATTGGTCCATGATTTGAGCCCAATTTTGATTTAGGTCAAAACCCCAATTTTGACCATATGACCTAATCTTACCAAATTAAACCCATAGCCTAGCCAATTGGCCCCAATTAACGTTGAAAAATCTTGATAACATTCCTATAAATCAAAATCAACCATCAATTGACCTTGGTGAAGCCTCAAATCCTTTTGATTTTGGCCTAAATCAAAAATTTCCAAATTTAGCCCCAAATTGGCTAAGTCCCCAAATTTCACCCAATTGATTGCCTTAACCTCCAAATTGGCATCCAATTCATGTTGTAAACTCTTAATGAGGTCCCTATTTACCATTTACAATAATAAATTTGGACCTAGCCCAAGGCTAACCCAAGCTAGACCCAAGCCTAGCCCAACATGACCAAATTGATTAAAGTTCAAAATTCCCTCAAATTGACCCTTCAATTGAGCTCAAAACCACTTCCATTCTTCACCAAAGTTGTTCCTTATGATCATATACACCAAATTCAACAATTAATTGAGTCAATTGACATGTCTAACCTAGCCCAAACCCAAGTTTTGGTCATTTGCACCCACTTGGACCCATGCACTAAATGTGATCTAACCACCCAAAAGTCACCAAATTAACTCCACCACAGCCATTGGTTGGACTTAGTGACTAGTAAAAACACCATGAAACCACCTAAATCAAGCCATGGACCAAAGGANCACAATGCACCCAAACTTATGCCCTGAGAGCCACCCCATGGCCATTTTTATAAAAACTCACCTCCCACGGCTGCATTTTTTTCCACAAATGTTTTTAGAGAGGGCTCTCCAAACTCCACACAGAGCTTCCCTAAGATCCCGTCAGTGCATTCTGACCATTTTCCCTCACCCATTCCTATTGCCGGAGCTCAATGTTAAGCTTGAAACCTTGCCAGAAACTAGGACAGAACCCAATACACCTCCACAGATCATCAAACTCAAATTAACTTCACCCACACCTTCACAAGAGTGAAAGGGGCCAAAGCCCCATCAAATCCCCCTCCCACAGATCCTCTATCATAGTTCTAGACCAACACCCAAAGCTGGCCGTGATCGATTTCATACCTAGGCCTTACACCAAGACCACGAACTCAATTCCTAGCCTCCTTGGACCCCAACAAACGTGCTGAGTACCTCTGATTGAAGTCTCCCTTCTCAGAGCAAAGCTATAAAACTTCTCTTCCTCCCGAGCTCATTTCGATTCTCCATTTAATTATACTTAATTTAATTGCATGATTATCGTATGGATATGTTCGTCTCACTTAAAAGAGTCCATAGGATCAAACCTGAGGTGATTTGGTTGAGTCTAGGCTGAGATCTTAGGGTTTTAGTGTGGATGGTCATGGGATCATTCTATCAGGGACGATGACGGGAAGCCGTCTGATCAAGCGTGAATCAAATGGACGGGGGGGATCAAGCCAGACAGCGCTTCGGGACATAAACAGCGGGCCGAGTCAGCAAGCTATGTGGACGGTGACATCCAACCAGAGCGTGCCACACATGCCTTCGAAGCCGTCGTAGGTTGAGGTGGCACGCTCGGTTTAATTAGATAAATAGGGCTTTTCTTATTTATTTAAATACCCTTAACTTAGAAAATTCATAACTTTGCGTAGAAAAATCACCGGCGGCAACCAACAAGAGCGCGCCACACATGTCTTCGGAGCTGCCTAGGATCTAGTCAGCAACGCGCTGTTTAAATAGATAATAGGGCATTTTTCCTTATTTATTTAAATACCCTTAACTTAGAAAATTCATAACTTTGTGTAGAAAAATCACAAAAAAAAAATAAAAATACTCTCTTGCACAGTGAATAGAGGACAACAATGTGAAATAAATTTCAAGATCATATTATGCATGTTTTATTTTTAATTAATTAAACACTAATTTAAAACATTTGATTCCCCATGCATATTGATACATCACCTTGGCTTGAAATCTAAGCATGTTGTAGCCTCTGCCAAGGGTAACATCCTCTGATTTTTTCAAAGTCAGAAGAGGTTCCTATACAGATATCCATATTTTTCAAGTTATTCCACATTATCTCTTCAAAATAATCATGGAAATTAGCATGATGATTATAAAATCCTAGGAAAATTTTAGAAGGTCCACCATAACAAGAGAAACCTTTAGATTTCATTGGTCAAGTCATTTAAAATGCACTTAAATTTTGCAAATTCTAAATCACTCAGATAATTAACTTTAGAAAATATAAACATTTGAATGACTTGATTTTTTATCTCTACTGTGACTTATGATCTAGAGAACCCATCATAAAAATTTCAAAATGTTTTGAGTTCATTTGATAACTTTAATTGATTTTTAAAGATAACTACCACTTTTGAGACTAAAATGATTTTTAAAAATCAAAATATAACTCAAAAAATTATGAAACTTAGTTTTTTGAGCTCTTTGTGATCAGGGGTATTTATTAAAAATAAAATAATATTTAAAATAAAAACTTGATTTTTTAGCCTATTTTAAATATTTGAATAATTAAAAATCCATAAAAAATCACCAAAATAATAAAACTCATGGAGATGTTCTAAATTGCCTCCTAATCACTTAGGAACAATTAGAATTATTTTCCTGATTGCCTAAATAGAGATATTGAATTTCAAAGCTTAAAAAAAATAAAATTTTAAAAGGCTAAAAATGAGTTTACACTAAAATAATTCCAATAAATCAAAGAAAAATCAAAAAAATATAAAATTTACTCCTCTAAGTTCTCTGACCTTAGACAGATTTTTTAAAAATAGAAAACTTAATTTTCACCTTTTAAATATTTTATTTTTATTAAATAACCCAGTACTTAAAATAGTTCTTATAAATCACAGAGAATTCAAAAAATTATGAAATTTGATCCAAAGGCTTATTTGGTCTAGGTCTACCTCCAGTAACAATTTCATGGGATTAGAATTTACCTTAGTCAAGTTAGGAATTTTCTTTGAAAAATCCTATTTTTGCATGAAAATAATTATATAAATTAAATTAAATTTTGAAAAATCATATTTTTCTCCTCTGATATCTTAATTAACTCATGAATGAGGTAGGATAAAAATTTTAAAGCCATTTAGATTAAATTTGATAAATTATGAAGTGTTAGAGCCTTAAGGGCAAATGTGTAATTTTGGAAATTTAGTCTTAATTAACATTTAGGCTTAATTCAAGGAGGATCTTAATTGACCCATGAATGAGGTAGGATAAAAATTTCAAAGTCATTTGAATTTAATTTTACTAAATTTATGAAGTGTTAGAACCTTAGGGGCAAATGTGTAATTTTGGAAATTTAGCCTTAATTAACATTTAGGCTGAAGTCAAGGACGGGAATGGGCAACCTTTGATCTTAATCAATTTATTTGATGCTTGAAACATAAGAGGTTAATTGGTAGAAACCAATCTCACTTTCTTAATTAAGGTTAATAAATTTCTAAATTATTAAAATTTGGAAGTTTATTAAAATTAGATGTAAAAAGATAAGTTAATAAATTTCTAAATTATTAAAATTTGGAAGTTTATTGAAATTAAATGATCTAGATAAGTTAATACATTTTAATTATTAAAATTTGGAAGCTTATTAAAATTAAAATGAGTCCAAATTAAGATTAATAAATTTCTAAATTATTAAAATTTGAAAGTTTATCAAAATTAAATGATCCTCGTTAGGGGTATGACTTTTGAAGCCAATAATTAATCAATTTAATACCCCTATCTTGATTTTCAATTAAAATCCAAATCATCAACACCACTTAAAGCTTAACCATTTTCAAAACTAATTAAGACACTCACCTAGGTCTTAAGGGCTTGGTGGTGACTTAGGTCAAATCAAATCAAATTGAATGATCCTAGACTTAGGGGTATGAATTTTTAAGTTAATCAATTTAATACCCCTACCTTGATTTTCAAATAAAATTCAAATCATGAATCATGACAACTTAAGGCTTTAATTTTCAAAATTAATTAAGACACTCACCTAGGTCTTAAGGGCTTAGTGGTGACTTAGGCTAAATATTTCAAAACTAATTAAGACACTCACCTAGGCCTTAAGGGCTTAGTGGTGACTTAGGCTAAATTAAAAATTGATTAAACAAGGATTAGAGAACTAAACATAATTAAATCAACTAAGCCCAATTAGGATTAAAAATTTGGCTAATTGTTCAAATTACACTAACTTGCCTCTTTAAGGGTCTTCCCCAACATAATTTTCTAATTAAATCACAAGTGATAATTACCCTATTCTTAGGAATAATTGAGACATCAACNAAACATCCTTGAAACACCACTAAGCCCAATTAGGATTAAAAATTGGGCTAAGTGTTCAAATTACACTAACTTTCCCCTTTAAGGGTCTTCACCCACATAATTCTTGAATCACAAGTGATAATTACCCTATTCTTAGGGATAATTGAGACATCAGTGCAGTAATAAGGGTATTTACAGGATGAACCATTAAGCAACATAATGAGTTTAAATGGACTCGAGACATTTCACTAGTTGGTGAGAGTAATAAGGGTATTTACAGGATGAACCATTAAGCAACATAATAAGTTTAAATGGACTCGAGGATTTTCACAAGTTGGTGACAGGGAGGCATGGACCTGCTTCCCCCTTCTAACTTGTTGGATACCTTAGATGCCTATTAAACTTAATATTCTTCGCTCAATGAAATCATCCTTAATTAAAATTCTCAGAACTCACCAAGATATGACATAGGGTTAGGAAAATTGCCAAAATTTTACCTTTTCTGCTCTTCATAAACTGCCTTAATATGCATTTTAAGTTTTAGGTGGTGGAACGAGAAGACTCGCCAGGTACACTTTTACAGTTTTCAGCGTTGTCTTCCTTCTACTTTCANCTTCGCTCAATGAAATCATCCTTAATTAAACTTTTAAGGACTCACCAAAATATGACATAGGGTTGGAAAAACCACCAAAACTTTCTTTTCCTTCTCTTCATAAACTGCCTTAACATGCATTTTAAGTTTCAGGTGGTGGAACGGGAAGACTCGCCAGGTACACTTTTACTTTTTTCAGCGTTATCCTTCTTGTACTTTCATATTGTACTTTTATACCTGCAAATTTTCATGCTAAACAAAGATGTCACCCTGCATGAAAACTAAAACCAACAGGATAGCCACATAATCATAGCCCAAAACCAAAACTAAAATCAACCAAGATAAAATCCACCGCCACAACATTCAAAATATAAAATAACTCAAAATTTATTCACAAACATCACACAAAACTACAGCTTCAACTAAATTAAGACATCTCTATTAGATGATCGAGAATCCCTCAGAGGAGGTAACCTACAGTTGCTAACGAGGCTTTCTACGGTTTAAATAAAATTATGTAACTCATTAAGTTGAGTTTTTCATTTGGACTAAGTGAATCCAATAGAAAATAGTGGTGCCGGAACGAGGGAACCGTAGGATCTTAACCGGTGTCACTCTAATCAACTTTAATATGCCCACATAAAATGTAAAGAACTTCAACCATAGGGCCACCTGATTTGATATTATAACTTGACACGCTAGAAAACACAAACTCGTCACGGCAAAGAACTTGGAGCTGGCATGGTGGGCAGCACGGCCATCTTCAACAGCAAAACCTGTCTTCCCCAGCTAAACCAATCTTCCTTCCTTAGACTTAAGCAATAAAGCCATAGGATTTCAAGTTTTCTTGCTTATGCAACGTAAATCCTCACCTTACCTTTAGGCCTTTGCATAGCCTTGCTATACAATATAATTCCTAACTCGTCTTAGGATTCTGAGGTTGTCTTTTGTCACGACCTAAATCCTCATATCTTCCAGGCTATTTGTGTGATCGTTTCACAGAAATATAAGCCCTAACTAAAATTGGCAGGATGAAACACCTAAATATTTCTCCTCAAAACTGAAGCCAAACATTAGGATAGCTCGGGAAGTCACCGGTGGCAGGATGAAACACTTAAATATTTCTCCTCAAAACTGAAGCCAAACATTAGGATAGCTTGAGAAGTCACTGAGGTTCTCCTCTGAATCTAGGACATCCCCTAGTTCTTCTTCCTTTAGATTTTGTAATAAAAAGTTCCAAATTTTAACCAATCCCCTTTCACACCTCTATGTCTGATTTCGTTCAAGAGTCCTCCCCTTTGAATTTTCTTGAAGATATTTTTTCTTGATTTTTATCGAGACTCTTCTTAGGTAGCTTTGGTCATTTAAGATGTAATTAACTATAGGCGCTTGCCCTTATAGGAAGCATATTCAAACCCAACTTAATATAAACCCTATTTAACCATTTATATTAAATAGGGGAACTTGTTGGCAAATACAAAGGTTTCGCAGACCAAACATATAATATTAAATAGGGGAACTTGTCGGCAAATACAAAGGTTTCGCAGACCAAACAGACGTCATATATCTTAGTTTATTTGATCGAGCCTCATCCTCAAGTCTTGTGTTTATCCTTCGGGATAGATATAGGAGTTTATTTGATCGAGCCTCATCCTCAAGTCTTGTGTTTATCCTTTGGGATAGATACAGGATCCTATTTGATCGAGCCTCATCCTCAAGTCTTGTGTTTATCCTTCGGGATAGATATAGGATTTGAAGTACAATGCTAGGAACTTGTGGGAAAATACAAAGGTTTCGCAGACCAAACAGACGTCATACTTTCCTTAGTTTTTTTTATCGAGCCTCATCCTCAAGTCTTGTGTTTATCCTTTGGGATAGATACAAGATTTGAGGTACAACGCTCTTTCATTTAAACCGAGCCTCATCCTCAAGTCTTGTGTTTATCCTTTGGGATAGATACAGGATTTGAGGTACAGTACTCTTTCATTTTAAATTATGAAAAATATGGGGTCAGTTTGATTTCATACTTCCACTTACTTCCGAAGCAAGCGACGGGATTTCGATTTCGGTGACCAACAGCTTCTTACGGGCAACTCCCCTCCAACCCGAAATAATGCCAACAAAGCAGAATAACCAACATTCAAATTATTATAGCCCAGGTTGGAAGAACCATCCCAACTATAATTAAATAATACTACGATTGGTAATAATCAGCAATGAGGGAACAATCAAGTAAAACCATTGGGAAACTAAAATAACCAAGAGACTAATAATTACAGATCTACTTATCCTCCAGGTTTCAATAGTAATCCAGAATTTAAGGAGAAGATGTTGTCTATAGAAGAAGTGGTGTTACAAATGAGAAATCAGTTACAAAGTCAAGAAGCTACAATTAGAAATATTGAGAATCAACTTGGATAAATTACAAATTCATTAAGTGATAGATCCCAAGGAACACATCCTAGTAATACTAAAATAAATCCAAAAGACCAAAATAAAGAGCAAGTAAAAGCCGTTCAACTTAGAAGTGGAAGAGAGTTGGAAGGTAGGGTTCAAAAAAGAAATTGAAGTAGAGAGAGAAGAAATTGAAGAATCAAAAGAGGAAGCTCCAAAAGATTATGAAAAACCTATTTCTCCTCTAAAAATTGATTTGGAAAAAACACCACCTCCATTTCCTTAAGGACTTTGACAACAGAAGTTGGATAAGCAATTTTCAAGATTTCTTGAAATTTTTAAGAAGCTTACAATTAATATTCCAACTGTTGAAGCCTTAGAAAAAATGTCAAGCCATGTCAATTTTATGAAGGATATTCTTAACAGGAAATGGAAGTTTGAAGATAATGAGATTGTTGCACTTATTGAGGAGTGCAGTGCAAGTATTCAGAAAAAGCTTCCTAAAAAGGTTAAAGATCCTGTTAGCTTTACAATTCCATGTGCAATAGGAGACAGATTTTATAGGAAAGTTTTATATGATTTAGGTGCAAGAATTAACCTTACACCATTATCAATATTTAGAAGATTGAGATTAGAAGAATAACCCCTATTACTGTAACTCTGCAGTTAGCAGATCATTCAATAACGTACCATAGAGGAGTTATAGAAGATGTCCTAGTAAAAGTGGATCAATTTATCTTTCCTGTTGATTTCATTGGATATGGATGAAGATAAAGATATACCTATCATTTTGGGGAGACATTTCCTAGCCTTAGGAAGAGCAATGATAGATGTGCAGAAAGGGGAATTAACTATACGCGTTAATGATCAAACTGTTACTTTTAACATTTCAAGATTAATGAAATATCCTGCAAAAGGTAAAGACGATGAATGTTATAGAATGGATGTTATAAGATATCTGAGTGAATATCATTTCAAAACTAATTATGAAGAAAAATTTGAAGTAAGAGTTTTGGAACACGAGTAAGAAGAGGAATTAGATCAATGTGAAGATCTTTTTAAAGAAGATTCAAACTATGTTTGAGAAAGTTTTGAAATTTTTGACACGATAGAAAAAGATAAATCATTGTGTTCATCAATAAAAAAACCTCCTGAACTTGAGTTGAAGTTACTTCCTGATAATTTAAAATATGCCTTTTTTGGTGATTCCTCTACTTTACCAGTTATAATTTCTTCAAATTTAATGATGGAAGAAGAAGAAAGATTGATGAAAATTTTGACAAATTTTAAGAAAGCGTTTGGATGGACAATAGTTGATATTAAAGGAATAAGTCCTTCAATTTGTATGCATAGAATTCATATGGAAGACAACGGAAAACCCAGGGTTGATCCTCAAAGGAGATTGAATCTTGTTAGGAAAGATGTTATTAAGAAATAAATTTTAAAGTGGTTACATGCTGGAATTATCTACCCTATTTCAGATAGTGCATGGGTTAGTCCAATTCACTACGTCCTAAGAAAGGGGGAGTAACTGTGACTATTAATGAACATAATAAATTAATACCTACTAGATAATTCATAGAGTGGTGAATATGCATTGATTATAGAAAATTAAATCTTGCCACTAGGAATGATCATTTTTCACTACCCTTCCTAGATCAAATGTTGAATAGACTAGCTGGGCATAAATATTTTTATTTTATTGATGGATATACTGGTTATCACCAAATATAAATAACTTTTGAGGATCAAGAGAAAAAACTTTTACCAGTCCTTATGGTACATATATTTTTAGAAGAATGTCTTTTTGTTTATGTAATACCCCTGCTACATTTTAAAGATATATGATGACAATTTTTTGTGATTTAATTGAAAAAGGGATTGAAGTCTTTATGGATGATTTTTTAGCGTTTGACTCATGTTTAGAAAATTTATTAAAATTTCTTAAGCCTTGTGAAGAAACAAATTTAGTCCTTAATTGGGGAAAATGCTAATTTATGGTAGCAGGAGGAATTGTGTTAGGACATCAAATATCAAAAAATGATATGAAAGTAGATCCTACTAAAATTCAAGTGATCGCTACTTTAACTTATCCAACAAATGTAAAGGAAATTATGAGTTTTTTAGGACATACTGGATTCTACAGATGATATATTAATGACTTTTTAAAAATTGCTAAGCCCTTATGCCATTTACAGGAGAAAGATGCAATTTTTAATTTTTGATGAAGAATGCCTAAAAGCTTTTGAGTTATTAAAAGAAAAATGACTCACTGCACCACTTATAATTTCACCAGATTGGGGAAATCCTTTTGAACTGATGTATGATGCTAGTAATTATGCTATTGGAACTGTTTTAGGACAAAGATATGATACAATTTTCAAAGTAATTTATTATGCTAGTAAAGCTCTTAATGAAATCCAAATTAATTAGACAACAATTGAAAAAGAGTTATTAGTAATAGTATATGTCTTTAATAAATTTAGATCATACTTAATTGGAACGCATTGTGTAGTGCATATAGATCATTCTCTTATTAAGTACTTAATGAAAAAGAAGTATGTTAAGCCAAGACTTATGAGATGGATTCTTCCTTTGCAAGAAATTGACTTTGAAATAGTAGATCAGAAGGGACTGAAAATCAAATTACTAATTCATTTTCCATGCTTGAGTTAGAAAAACCACTCTATTTTGAAAAAGAACTTAATAAACATTTCCCAGATGAAAAACTATTCAATATTAATGACCGGTGTGTTTTGTGGTATGCTGACATTGTGAACTTTCTTGTAAGTGGTTTTATACCCTATGGAATGACATACCAATAGAAAAGGAAATTTTTGTCTGAAGCAAAGACTTATTTTTGGGATGACCCATTTTTATATAAATATGGAAAGGATTTGATTATTAGAAGTTGTGTACCTTTAAAAGATACTTATGAAATAATCCAAAATTGTCATAATTCTGATTTTGGGAGACATTTTGGTGTTTATAAAATAACATACAAAATTTTACAATCTAGATTTTATTGGCCTACTATCTTTAGTATCTTTAGAGATGTTAATGCTTATATTAAAACTTGTGATAGATGTCAACTAGTAGGCAATATTTCTAAGAGAAATGAGATGCTCCTCAATTATATGCTATAAGTTTAAATATTTGATGTTTAGGGATTAGATTTCATGGGGTCATTTATACCATCTTTTGGAAATTTATATATAAAGTTAACAGTAGAATATGTATCCAAATGGATAGAATCTATTACTTTACCTCAATGTGATGCTCAAAGTGTTGCAAAATTTTTGAAAACAAACATATATTGTAGATTTGAGATGCCGAGAGTTATCATAACTGATGGGGGGAAGTCATTTCAGAAATGTCTTAATGGAGAAATTTTTAATTAAATATCATATAACCATAGAATTGCTACTGCTTATCATCCTTAGACAAGTGGTTTGGCTGAATTATCCAATCAAGAAATTAAAAGAATTATGAAAAAATCTGTGAATCCAACAAAAATGGATTGGTCGGTCAAACTTGACTATGCTTTTTGGGCTTATAGGACTGCATACAGAACTCCTATAGGAATTTCCCCATATAGGCTAATATTTGGGAAAACTTATCATTTACCAGTTGAACTTGAGCATAAATCATATTGAGCGATTAAATAGTTCAATTATAATTAGAAAGATGTTGGTCATAAAAGATTATTACAATTAAATGAGCTTGAAGAGATAAAGAATGAGTCTTATGAGAGTGCTAAGATTTTCAAAAAGAAGATGAAGATGTGGCATGATCAAAGGATTTTTACTAAAAATTTTCAATCAGAACAACAAGTTTTGTTATATAATGCAGGGTTAAGATTATTTTCAGACAAGATTAAGTCCAGGTGGATGGGCCCATTTGTTGTGATGAAAGTTTATTCTTTCAGAGCTGTGGATATCAAAGATCCTAAGATTAAGAAAGTATTTAAAGTAAATGGTCATAGACTGAAACCTTATTTTGTAGGGGAACAGTGAAAGTTTAACGATCGAATGATGTTGGGTCAACCAGAATAAGCAGTGGTCACATCGGGCTGACGATGTAAAACCAAGCGTTTTGTAGGAGGCAACCCATAGTTATCAGTGTGTTTTGCTTTGATTGTTGTTTGTGTGTGATACACCTAAAATATATAGTATTTTTAGACACATTTTTATACCTATTTTTGAGATATTGCGCTTTATTAGAAGTTATTTTTGTGTTTTTTTTCTTACAAATACAAGTAAAAATGGAAAAAATGCTTAAAAGAGTGAAAAAGAATCAAATTTAGAGAAAAAAGGTGAAAATTTGTACAAAAGTTTTAGCACCTAAGCGCCAGATCTCGTGCTTAAGTGTCGGTCAAACAGAGAAGGTCACGCCTAAGCACCAAGACCCCACGCCTAAGCGTCAGTGGCAGTTACTAGATGAGTAAAATCAATTTTCATGAATTTCGAAGAGGTTTTTTAGGCACCCATTAGCTTAATAGGTGGTTGTAACCACCATAGACAAAAATTATCATGATAGGATGCATCTCTTGGGCAAATACATCAAATCAAGACATATTTTGAAAAGATCCCAAGGCACCTCTTGGAAAAATATAAAAGAAAGAAGAGAGAAATTAGAAAAGAGTCCTAAAAATATTGGTAAGTTTTGAAAGTTCTTTTCTGGGGAGTTAGTTCAGAGAAATTTTCAGGAACCACTTTTTTTTTACTGAGAATGTTGTATTGTCTCAGTCAATAATTGGAAAGAATCACATGAGGTTGTATGAATGAAAATGTAATTCTTATGTGAGTGCAAATAAATAGGAAAATATTCATTGATGGGTGTAGAGTTAGAGGACTTTAAAGTGATAGGTTAAAGCCCCCAAATTGGTTTATTGTTTTAGCTTTTGATATGAGAATTTTAGCCCCCAGGTGGAGGGAATCAAGGGAACTCTAGAGTGAGAGCTAGTATCTTCTCTGCCTAGCCAACCTTCAGAAATAACTTTAAATTAGCCAATGTTCTTTATAGCAACTCTAGTAAGGGTAAAGAATATTATTGCTCTAATTAGCCAATGTTCTTTATAGCATCTCTAGTAAGGGTAAAAAATATTATTGCTCCTATTTGACACAGCACAATATGCATACATCCACAACAGAATTCCTATACTTATTATTAATTCATGATAAGGAGAAAGATATTTTCATATTTAGTGATTTTCTCCTACAAAAACTCAAGTTATCTTTTTAAGTTTGAACTGTTTTTGTCAAAATATTAAAATTACCAAAAATATTTAAACTTTCTTTACTATGAAAATGTATTTAGTTTAAATAATTATCTTCTTAAAAGTAGAAAGTTTTCCAAAAATTGCATATTGCATATCTTCCCTGTGGGTTCGATATTCAGGTCTTAATCAAAAAGTCCTATATTACTTGATAGTGATACGTATACTTGCGTAGTATCTTAATATATATAAATTAAAAGTTAAATTCTTATTTTTCTTTAGGATCAAGTTTTTAGTTTTATTGCGAAACAAGGAAATATAAGTGAAAGTATAATCAAAATTATTGTTATACTGTTGCATATAAGCAGTTTCGGGATCAATCTGAGCTTAAGCGCCGGTTCATAAAAATCGGTTTGCAAATGGTTAAAGGTGAAAATTTTCCCTAAAAACCACCATTTTTACTCCTGTCGTCATCTTCTTCCTCTCAAGTTCGTGATTTTAAGGTTAGGGCAAACCTTCTAGTGGATATTTCTTAGTGGACTCTAGCCAAATTTGCTAGATTTGGATTTCCTAAGGTAAGAGCTTCAATTCTATGTAAAAATTTTGGATTTCACCATGTATTTTGAGTACATTTGAAAAAACCAAAAAATCACTATTCATGGTGAAAAGTGTAGAAAAATCTATGGAAATTGCATGGAAAGTGTAATTTATGCTTAAAGGGGTAGAGTTTAATAGATTAGACTTGATTTTTGAAGTTATTGTGGATTTTTGTGAAATTTGTAGAATGGCCCCAAGAATGAAGAGGATTAAGGGAAAGACTCACTTTGGTTCGAGCAAGTTTGTGAGTTCAAAATCTCAGGATAGAGATAGTGATGCTCTACAGTCATAAAAATTGATTCCTGAGAGGTGTTCCAAAAATCCAAGCGGATCCGTGGAAGATTTGATCGTTTGCTGACAATGGGAATGATTATGTTGTTTTTCTATTGTGGCTGTGATATCTGTAGTATGAGAGTTTTATGCAAACCTTTCTGAGGCATAAGAGAATCGAGTCATGGTCAGAGGAAAATTGGTACCTTTTTCACCGGAGGTAATCGATATGTTCTACCATTTACCGATTGATACTTTGTGTTTTTATGCAAATTATAGTCCTACTGAGACAGAACTGGACAAGATTATTTCATATTTGACATTTGGAAGGGGACTCTGGAAAATTATAAATGAGAGGAGAGTCAACTTTTCCACTTCAAAGTTAAGTGCACCATCGAAAGCGTGTCACTACTTTATTTTAACTCATCTGTTATCAGCAAATCATCTTAGTGAAATTATGAGGGAGAGAGAAACATTGAACTATTGTATTCAAAAAGGCAATCTTATCAATATTGGAGCTTTAATTTATCAAACTATCATCAGTTCTGCCACTGCCGCTACTACTGCAAGTATGGGACTTGCTTCCTTAATCTTTTCTTTGTGTGAGTAGGCTGGTGTGAGGTATAATAGCTGGTAAGAAGTACTGCTGCATCTAAAGCCAATTACAAGTGTAAATGTGAATTCATTATCTGAGCATTCTATTTTTGGATGGAGAGGAGGATTTTCAAGAAGTTATAGATTATCGATGTTTGCTACATCCACCTCTGCTGCTTCTACATCGAGACCATCTACCTCGTGAGCATCTACTTCTAGAGGTGAGTCTACTGAAACTCGGGATCAATTATTGCAGAGGATGATGGATAATATTAATTATAGTGCATATAAGGTACAAAATTTAGAAAATTTTGTAGATCATATTGATGGGTATGCTAGAAGGCATGGTGATTATGAGGAGAAATTTCACTAATCTTTGGAAAGCCTCATTAGGGGTAACTAAGGAGTGAAATTTCCTTCATATCCAATATATCCTGATTATGTGCCTACAGATGTCTAGAACAACGGTGATTCAGATGATTAGGAGGAGTACTAAGTTATTTTTATATTTGTAATATGTGATAGACTATGTGGTGTGAACTTGAGACATTTGAGTTTGTGTACTTGTTGGACTATGTGATGTGTTAGACTTTTATTTTGTTTAATTATTATTGTGATGTTTTTGTTTTTTTAATATTTTGTTTTAAATTATAGGGTATTAATTGTTGTTATGTGTTGAGTAATGTGTTTTAGTTAGTTAGGATTGAACTTATTTCTATTTCTTTTGAAAAGTTGAAAATCTTGCTAGCTTTAATTTTAAACTTTAGTTTCAAAAAATTGCTACCCTGTATTTTTCTTTTATCTAGTTAGTGTGTTTGTTTGTTTTTATGCCTATACCCACTACTTATAAGTCTAATGAATCTATACATGTTGAATTAAAATTAAAATGATAAAAAAATTGATCTAAAATTAATTTTACTCCTGTTTTTAGTTTTATAATTCATAATTAGGGTATAAAAATTTCTGCAAGCATGTTATTTCAATTTGCATTCCTGCTTATATTTATATCTACTGCTAAATTGTTTAATCTTGTTAATAATTTAAGTTTAAGGGTAATAAAAAATATTTTCTAAACTTGAATTTTTTTTGCTCTCAAATGTGCTACAAGTGAATTTGATTTGAAAAGAAAAATGATTATGTATATGAAGTTATATTAGGGAAGAAAAATTTAATTATAGAAATGATTAGAAAATTTAGTTAAAATTCTGGTAATGAAGAAAAACTTTTAGTTAAAAATTTTTAGTGTAGAAAATGTTAAATATAGTGTAACTATCTTTACTAAGAAAAATTATATTTTTGAAACATTTAAAAATTTAGACTTTTATTTTTTAATACTTAAATTTCTTTTATTAAAAATAATTTTCAAAACTATTATTATATTTATAAGTAAAAGATTTATTTCAGGACTTTGCTTTAGGAAAGAAGAAGTGGAATTCAAAATTATTAAAGGTCTATCCGGATATAGTAATCCTAGCTTGAAAAAGAATAGAAAAGAGAAAAAAAAGGAAAAAGAAAGAAAGAAAAAGGAAAAGAAAAAGAAAAAGAAAAAAATAAGGGAGGAGAAGCTTGAGGATTAGTGCTCAATCAAAAAGTGGCTCTACAATTAATCTTTTTAAAGTATAGACTTGAGAAACTCTTAAACTTAAGAATATAATATAGCAAGTAAAATTATTCTTAATAATTTTTTTTAAAGTGGAGATAATAAAAGGATTAAACTCTATATTTGAAAATCTACAACATTTTTGAATTATATATGAACTAATATTTTCATATTTCTTAACATTAAAAATTTCTAAACTTTAAGTTGGTCTCATTTACTAAATATTTTTTCTGAATTAGACTACTATATTTCTAAATTTAAATTTTAGTAACTCCTAAAGAAACTCATATACATATCATACTTGTTTAATTTTAAAGATTGAAGTGTCACTTGAGGACAAGTAACATTTTAAGTTTGGGAGATTTTAATACACTTAAAATATATAGTGTTTTTAGACACATTTTTATACCTGCTTTTGAGATATTGTGCTTTAATGGATATTATTTGGGTGTTTTTCTTTCAGACACGAGTAAAAAGGTGAAAAATGTTAAAAGGATTGAAAAAGGATCAAATTTGGAGCAAAAATGCAAAATTGATGCAAAAGTGTTTTGGCACCTAAGCATCAGATCCGGCGCTTACACGCCTGTGAAACAGAGAGGGCCGCGCCTAAGCGCCAGAGGCCTCACGCTTAAGCGCCATAGGCAGTTATTTGACAGGTTAATTCACTTTATCAAATTTTGAAGGGACATTTGAGGCACCTATTGGCTAAAGAGGATGGTTATGACCACTAAAAACAAAAATATAGTTAAATGACTTGTGAAAGGAGGCATCCCTTGGAAAATACATCGAATCAGGACACATTTTGAAGAGATACCAAGACACCTCTTGGAAAATTATAAAAGAAGGAAGTTGATAGAAAAATGGGGGGAGTCCTGAGAAGTTCTTGAAATAGTTCATGGAGGAACTTTTGGAGAAATTTTTCAGGCATCACAAATTTACTTTATCCTTTTTGTTTTTAGTTTTATTGTGAGAGTTAAGAGTGTTGTAAGAGATAAGAGATTCAAATAAACTTCAAGAGTTTGGTGGAGGATTTGAGATAAGGTTTTATCTTTGTTTTTAAACTACTTTTGGTTTTAATCGAGACTTCTTGTTGGTTTGATAATGATTTTTACTTTTAAATTAAAGTGTGGTTTCAATTTCTCCATGGATTTTGTCTAGTTTTCTTTATCTTTCTCCTTAAACTGATAAGTAATTAAAGTGTTGGATGGAAGTTGTGGAGAGTATTAATCTTTAATGTTGGAATAAGTTGTGAAGATTTAATTCCATGTACTTCATTTACTTCTCGATCTAACCCATCTAGATGTTAGAATTTGTTGTGAGAACATGTAAGAACCGGGTTGGTATTGTCTCAGTCAACAATTGAAGAGAATCACATGATGTTGTATGAATAAGAATGTAATTCATATGATTTAGTGCAAATAAATAGGGAAATAATCTTTAAAGGGTGTAGAGTTAGAGGAATATAGAGTAACAGGCTAAATTCCCCAACTTGATTTATTGTTTTAGGTTCTGATACGAGATGTTAGGCCCCAGGTAGAGCAAATCGAGGGAACTCTAGAGTGAGAGCTGGTATCTTTTGCCTAGCCGGTCTTCAGAACTATTCAAACTTTAAATTAGCCAATATTCTTTATAGCATCTCTAGTAAGGGTAAATAGGTTATGATACGAGATGTTAGCCCCCAGGTGGAGGGAATTAATGGAACTCTAGAGTGAGAGATGGTATCTTCCCTACCTATTAGCCTTGAGGTGGAGAGAATCGAGGGAACTCTAGAGTGAGAGCTAGTATCTTCCCTGCCTAGCCTGTCTTCAGAACTATTCAAACTTTAAATTAGCCAATGTTCTTTATAGCATCTCTAGTAAGGATAAAGAATATTATTTCTCCTATTTGACACAACACAATTTGCATAATTCCACAACAAAATTGCTATACTTATTAATGATTCATTATAAGGAGAAAGATATTTCATATTCAGTGCTTTTCTTTTACATAAACTCAAGTTATATTTAGAAGTTGTTTTGTTTTGTCAGAATATCAAAAAATACCAAAAAGAATTTAATTTTATTCACTTAAAAAATATCTATAGTTTAAGTAATTGTCTTTTTGAATAGAAAGTTTGTTATTTAAAAGTTCATATTGTGAATTCTCCTTATGGGTTAGATATTTGGGGCTTAATCAGAAAATCCCATATTACTTAATAATGATACGTATACTTGTGTAGTATCCCAATATATATTAAGTTAAAAAGTTAAATTCTTAGTTTCTTCAGGATCAAGTTTTTGGTACTGTTGCAAAGTAAGTAAAGATAAGTGAAAAATATAATCAAATACATTGTTATACTGTTGCATATAAACAATCGGGATCAGTACTTGAGATTGACTGCAAAGTAAGAAGATCGCAGAAGGGTGCCCCAGTCTATATCTAGGCCCATTCATGATAACACAAAAAATAGATTTAAAAATAATTGATCCCACATTATTGGGCTTTCCTATTTGAGTGCAATGCATTAAAATTGCACTTTCTTTTGTAACTTTACCAATTTTCATTGTAGGGAGTTGTTTTGCAAAGATGAAGAAATGTCATTGTTTAGATATCAGATTTAGCAATGAAGCGGAGAAACTAACGTACCCCTCTTCTCTGATTTCCCAATTATCACTTTCATCTGCCAAAAATTGGTATACATCATACATCAAATCCTTCATTGGTCTAAAGTTCATATAATCACAAATCGACATGCTTTCTATCATAAACATATTGTTAATTTGCGATGGAGTAAATGGTATGCCCTTACCTTGAACAAAGATGACTCCTTGATTAATTCCATGTAGGTTAGCGTAGAATTCTGTTACTACGAGAACAACTACTATAGCGGTAATGTAGCATAGAACTTCCCAACATCTTTGTACTATGATTTTCTCAATCTACAAACTTGGATTACTCAATCCATGATTGACAAAGCCTGTCTCCTTGATAAGTCTCTTCTTCGTGATGATTTTGACGTATAATTTCTATACGTCAAAACTGATGAACTTTCTTCAATTGAAAACCCCATATCTTGAAGTGTTTCTCGAATTCAAAGCCATGGATTTTAAAATCTGGAAGTTTTTGGTCGTCCAAAATGGTTTTCATGCCTTTAAAAAGACCTTTAGGTAGTTATTTTGAAGTGCAATCCCTCTAAATTCCGCAAAAATCTTCCCGAACCGCCGAAACCATTGTGGGCGCTGTCGGTGCCCCCGATGGCGCCATGGCTCTGTAGAAGGGCATCGTCGGTGCCATGGCTCTATAGAAGGGCACTATCAGCGCCAAAGCAATAGTTACGTCTGTTTCATCTTTGGTTCAATTCATTTCCAAATTTTCATCCAATACCAATATTTGTCTTGATTATGATATATAAGATTGTGTAAGATTCTAAAGTTTTATTATTTCCTAGTACTTAGAACAATTATTAAACAAAATACTAAGATATATAGATATATATGTATGTATATGGGTTGTCTATCACCAAGCGCTTGGTTTAACGTTGTTAGCCTCACATACCAATGTTTATACATGATGACTCAACATCAAAATTTCTTTAAATTGTGGCATGTGCCCTTCATAATAATGTTCCAATTGATGCCCATTAACTTTAAATATCTTACCAATTTTAGGATCTTTAATAACAACAGTTCTATAATGATAGACTTTGATCACATTGAATGATCCTAACCATCTAGATTTCAGTTTTCCTGGAAATAATCTCAATATAGTATTATATAATAAAACTTCTTATCCAGGTTCAATTTTCTTTCTTATAATCTTCTGATCATGTCATATTTTTATTTTCTTTTTATAGATTTTTGCATTATCATATTCTTCATTTTTAATCTCGTCAAGTTCATTGAGTTGCAATAATCTTTCCTCACCAGCATCCTTTAGATTAAAATTAAATTCTTTAATAGCCGAAAACGCTTTATGTTCCAACTCCACTGGTAAGTGATCCTGATTTTTTATATGTAAGGATTTATGAAGTTGACACCACTACAGCGCCAAAAACTTGATCCTTATATTAAAAGTAAGTTGTGTAATATATATATAATTATAGGCAATTAATAATAAATTCTACGCAAGTATACATATCGTTATCAAGTAATAAAGGACTTTCTATTTAAGCCCCAAATATCAATCCCACAGGGAAGGTGTAAATTGGCAATGATAAGTTCTACTAGGAAATTTACATATAATCAAACGAAATCATTGTCATTAACTTTAAATATTGAGATATTATCAAAACTAAAGTACTTAACTATTATAAAAATAGAAATGCAAAGTTTAAAAAGTAAATACTAATATACTAACTATATTTATGTAATGAAGATTTCTTATGTGAAAAAGCATCCTTCCCACTACAATGAGGTTCTGATGAAATGAGATGAGATAAATATTTATAGTATGTATTGTGTCAAATAGGAGCAATTATAATTCTCTACCCTGATACAGTGCACAAAAAATCATTGGCTAATCTTAGGTTTAGTCCCTAAATCCATGGTTAGGCTAGGAGGATACCTGGCTCCCACTCCAGAGCTCCCACTTCCCTTCACTTGAAGGCTAACTCTCGCTTTAGTTTTTAAACATTAAGGCCAGATTGGGGATTTTAGTCTGTCACCCTAAAGATTCTTCAATTCTACACACAACAAAGAATATTTTTCTATTTATTTGCACTTAATTCCTTGAACGAATTTCTCCTCCATGAAATCAAATGTGATTCTCACTCTGTTTTAGAGCTCATACTCCATTTCTTGGATCATATGTTTCAAAACATATTTTAATAATTCAATTGGCCAGTTTGAAATGTAAATTAAGTTTGGAGTTGAAAAATCATCACAACTTATTTTATATTCTAATATTGACACATCATATTATCTCTTCATTTCACCATATCTTAGAGTAAGGAAAAAGATAGAGGGAACTACTCAGACTTAAAGAAAAATACACAATAAAAAAAAATTTCATATATAAAAGAAAGTTCATACAACACTAATAAACAAACAAAACTTATTTGAAACTCTTTCTCAAAGAAAATCCCTTGTAGCCGTCCTTAGAAATGTAGGAAGAAGATATCTCTCACTTTTCTCCTTCTCCAACACTCTTACAGAAATTTTCACTCTAAATCTCACCACACAAACTCTAAACTATAAAATAAAAATCACTAATGGACTCCAGTATGGTGGTGGAATGAAAATTGATTATGAAGAAGGCAAAAATAGAGCATGGTGGAACATTTTGGAGTGAAAAAGGAGTCAATTTTCTGATGAATTTTGGCCCCAAATAAAGCCCAAGGTCGGTTCTCCAAGAGGTGCCTCTAAAAACTCTTCAAAAATCGTCCAAATACATTGAACCTTCTAGAAATGGAGGCTGAACCACATTTGGTGTCGTCGACACTAGTCTTGGCGCGGTCGGCGCTGAGTAAAAATTTCAACTGTTCTGTTGTTCTGCGCCATCGGCACTGCCCTTGGCGCGGTTGGCATTGAGTACTTCTTCAAAAACATCATTTTGACTCCATATTCCATCCTTTTTGCTTTCTTTTTGCTTTAAGTCTTAAAATCAACAACCTGTAAGAAAATATCAAAATACCTTCCATTAAGGTACAATATCACCAAAAATAAATATAAAATATGGGTTTAAAAATGCATATATTTTTGGTGTATTAGTAAGTGACATGTTTTACCAAAAATAAGTCTATATGAGGACATTCTAATATGAGTGTTATAGGCAGTTTTGTATGCCCATAGTGCAGTATCTAATCTAGTAGACCAATCCAATTTATAAGGATTTACAGTTTTTTTCTAAAATTCACTTTATTTCATGATTTGATATTTCTACTAGACCGCTAGTTTGGGGATGATAAGTAGTACAGAATTTATGCATAATATTATATTTTTTTAATTAATTTTTCAATCCTTTTATTCCTAAAATAGGATCCTCCATCCGTATTAATCTCTCTCGGCATTCCATATCTTGTAAAAATGTCTTATTTAAAAATTTTGAAACATTTCGAGCATCACATTTAGGTATAACAATATCTTCAATCCATTTAGAGATATAATCAACAGTAAACAATATATATAAATTTTTAAATGAAGTCATAAATGCTCCCATAAAATCTAATCCCCACACATCAAAAATTTCAACTTCCAATGTGTAATTTAGGGGCATTTCATTTCTTTTATAAATATTTCCTACTCACTGACATCGATCACATGTTTTAATATATTCATTAACATCTCTAAAAAGAGTAGGCCCATAGAATACAGCTTGCAAAATTTAATGTGTAGTTCTACTAGTTCCAAAATATCCTCCAAATTCAGAATCATAACATCATTCAATTATTTGTTCAGTTTCTTCGTAAGGCACACACCTTCTAATAATCAAATTGTTACACTATTTGTATAGGTATGGGTCATCCAAAAAATAGAATCTTGAATCAATAACAAATTTTTTTAATTGTTGATTCTTTTCATCTGATGATAGAATATCACTCACAATATAATTTACTATATCAGCATACCATGATATATTCTTTATATCAATATTATACAATTGTTCATCACGGAAAGTTTCTAAACTTTCATTTGCAAAATCAGTTAATACTTCTCATTCTAGTCCAAACAAATGATCAGTTATTTGATTATCAATTCCCTTTCTATCTACTTCCACAAAATTGAACTCTTGCATCAGGAGTATCCATCTAATTAATCTCTGTTTAGCAATCTTCTTTTGCATCAAATATTTGATAGCAGAATGATATGTAAGAATTATACATTTTGCGCCAATTAAGTAAAGTCTAAACTTATTAAAGGCATAGACAATAGCTAATAACTCTCTTTCAATAGTGGTGTAATTAATTTGAGTATCATTTAAAGTTTTGTTAGCATAATATATTACTTTGAAAACTTTATTATACATTTGTCCTAAAACAACTCCAATAACATGATCACTAGCATCACACATTATTTCAAATGGTTTCTCCCAATCAGGTGGAACTATTATAGGAGAAGTGATTAATTTTTCTTTCAATAGTTCAAATGCTTTATGTATTCCTCATTAAAATTAAATTTCATATTCTTTTCTAAAATTTGGCATAATGGCTTAGGAATTTTTGAAATTTTTTTTATATAACGTCTGTAGAAACCATCATGTCCTAAAAAACTTCTTACCCCTCTAACTGTAGTAGGAGGCGGTAATTTTATAATAACTTGAATTTTTGCTGGATCTACTTCCAAGCAATTTTCTGAAATTTTATGCCTAAGTACAATTCCTCCTACAACCATAAATTAACATTTTTCCTAATGTAGTACTAAGTTGACTTTTTCACATAGTTCCATAACTTTTTCTAAATTATTTAAACATAATTAAAATGAAGTTTCAAATACAAAAAAATCATCCATAAATACTTCCATTCCACGTTCAATTAAATTACAAAATTTTGACATCATACATCTTTGAAATGTCACAGGTGCATTACATAGTCCAAAAGGCATTCTACGAAAAGCAAATGTTCTATAAGGGCTTGTAAATGTTGTTTTCTCTTTTTTCTCAGGAGCAATCAGAATTTGATGATACCCGATATATCCATCTAGAAAGCAGTAATATTTTTTTTTCAGCCAATCTATCTAACATTTGGTCTAGAAATAGTAAAGGGAAATGAACTTTCCTAGCGGCCATTTTTAATTTTATATAGTCTATACAATATCGCCAGCCAGTAATTTGTCTTATTAGAATTAATTCATTTTTCTCATTTACTTCAACTGTCACTCCTTTCTTTGGAACACAGTGGATCGGACTTACCCAAGCACTGTCTGAAATAGGATACATAATTCCAGTATCTAACCATTTTAAGTTTTCTTTCTTAATAACTTCTTTCATTATCAGGTTTAATCTCTTATGAGGATCGGCTTTAGGTTTGCATTGTTAATCTAATAAAATTTTGTGCATACAAATTGAAGGACTAATTCCTTTAATATCCGCTAAAGTCCATCTAAAGGCCTTCTTATATCTTTTCAACATTTCTACTATTTTTTTTCTTGAATTTCAGTTAAATCAGAAGATATAATAATAGACAATGTAGATGAATCTCCTAAAAACACATATTTTAATTGGTCAGGTAGTACTTTTAGTTCAAGTTCAGGTGGTTTAATACTTGAAAGAATAAGATTTTTATTATCATTTTCCAAAATGTCTAAAATTTCAAATTTATCCTGAACATAATCTAAATTTTCTTCTTTTATTTCATTTTCTTTCTCAAAGTTCTCCTCTTACCTTAATTTTTTTTCAAATATTCCCATAAATTGTTCATTACTTAGATAATTAGTAACTTCCATTCTAAGACATTCATTATCTTTTTTTATTACAGAATATTTCATAGCTTTAGCTATATTAAATGTTACTTCTTGATCATTGACTCTCATTATTAATTCTCCTTTTTACACATCTATCAGCTCTCCCTGTTGCAAGAAATGGCCTCCCCAATAAAATAGGAAATTTTTTATCTTCCTCCATATCTAATACAATAAAGTCTACGGGAAAAATAAATTTATCCAATTTTACTAATACATCTTCTATAACTCCTTTAGGATAAGTTATTGGTCGATCAGTTAACTGAAGAGTTACAGTATTAGGGGAAATCTCTCCTAAATTTAAACCTTTAAAAGTTGTTGGAGGCATAAGATTAATACTTGCTCCTAAATCACATAAGGCTTTTTCAAAAAAAATTCTCACAAATAGCATAAGGCATAATAAAACTACCAGGATCTTTTAACTTTTCAGGAAGCTTTTTCTAAATAATAGAGCTACAATCTTTACTGAATGCAACGGTCTTCTGATCTGCAAATTTCCTTTTCTTGTTTAATATATCTTTCATAAATTTCACATAACTTGGCATTTGTTCCAAAGCCTCAATGAAATAAATATTTATCGTTACCTTTTAAGGATTTCCAAAAATTTTGTAAATTGTTTATCTTTATTCTTCTGTTTCAATCGTTAAGGAAATGGAGGTGGTTATTTTTATAAAGAAATTTGTATTGGTTTATTTTTATCATTGTCGCTTTCAATTTCTACGTTCTTCTTCTCAACTTTAGTTTCTCTCTGGATTCTTGTTTCAACTTTTTTTCCACTTCATAATTGAATATCTTTAATTTGCACCTTATTCTAATATTTTGGATTAACTTCAACAGTACTAGGAAGAATTCCTAAAGGTTTTTTACTAAGTGCAGTTGCAATATGTCTTAATTGATTTTAAATATTTATAATAGCAGCCCCTTAATTTTGTATTTAATTTCCCATGTTCAACATTAATTCTTTCATAATCAACTTCTTCTCTTTAACTTGTGAGTTATTTCTAAATCCAAGAGGATAATAAGATCTATAGTTAGGATTCCCTCGGTTATTTGAATTTCCTAAGGTTTCACCGAATTGTTATAATTATTCCAACTAAAATTAGGGTGATTTTTTCATCCAGGATTATAATCATTAGAATAGAGATTATTATTTCTATTATTTATAGCCTTCATAGTTTCATAAGATGATTGAGTATCAATTATCTATTCTAGTGATTTTTCCTCTAACACTGGAGGTATTTGAGAATAGTTCACTCTAATTTGGCAGCAATTTGAGATGCTAAAATAGACATTGCATCAGAATCACGAAAACTAGCTACTCTCTTTGGATTTGCCCATTCAGAAGGCCATTGAAAATAATTAGTAGTCATTTCCTCTATTAAAGAATATGCTTCATGAAAAGGTTTGACATTAATGATCCACCTGTAGTAGCATCCATAATAGATCTAAGTGATTCTACTAATCCAATGTAAAATGTTTGACTTATTAACCAATTTGGTAAAGTAAGGTATGGACATCTCCTAAGGAGATCTTTAAATCTTTCTCAGGCTTCATATATTGATTCCCCTTCGAACTAACAAAAATATGTATTGTCATATCTAAGCTTAGCAGTTTTTTATGGTGGAAAATATTTAGCTAAGAATTTTTGTGATCTTTCTCCCCAAGTTTTGATAGATCCAAGTGCTAATGAATTTAAACATGCTTTAGCTTTGTCCCTTAATGAGAAAGGAAAAAGTCTAAGCCTAACAACATCATTAGATACCCCATCATATTTAAAAGTAGCAGATATTTCAAGAAAACTAGCAAAATATAAGTTATGATCTTCAATAAGTGTTCCTCCAAACTGATTAGTTTGTACCATTTGGATAATAGCACGTTTAAGCTCAAATGAAATAGCAAGATTTTGAATAGTCAAGTGATATTCATCTGTTGTAGGATTAGCATAATCTTTTGAAGGTCTTTGTCAATTTTCATTTTTTTTATTATCTAAGTTACTCGCCATTTCGTTCAAATTTCTAATTTCTTTTTGTTGATTTCAAATTTTACTTTTAGTGTGTTCTAATTCTAAATCGTAAGGCACTAAACCTTTAGATCCAATACTACACATAAACAAATATAATAGGCAAATAAAAATTTCTTAAAAATACTCTTAAATTTTGAAAAATATTTAATGATATTAATTTTTCTTTTATTTTTTATTTTTTATTAATTTATATTATTTTATTTTATCGCTAAATTTCCTAATTTACCAAATCTATTTAATTTACCGTTATCTTCCCCGGCAACGGCGCCAAAAACTTGATCCCCAAAATTATATTTGTGTAAAATCAATAAAGTTAACTCTGCTTTGCAATGATGCCAAGAACTTGGTTCGTTATTTTATGACTAATATGATTAAGAAATTGAAGCAATTTATGTTGGGATTCTACGCAAGTATACATATTGTTATCAAGTAATATAGGACTTTCTAATTAAGCCCCAAATATCGATCGCACGAGGAAGGTTTAAATTTGAAATGTAATTTTAAATTGGGAAAGTCACAAAAAAAATAAAATCTACTATAATAATTTTGAATATTCAAGGTGCTATTAGAACTAAATTATAAACTACTAGTAAACTGTTAAGCAAGGCTAAACTATAACTATCAAACTATGTTTTTGTGATGAAGTTTTCTAATATGATAAAGCATCTTTCCCACTACAATGAGTTTTTGGTTAAATGAGAGAGATAAATTGTTTAAATTTGTATTGTGCTAAATAGGAGTAATTTTAATTCTTTACCCGTAGTCAAGTGTTATAGAGAATCATTGGCTAATCTTAGGTTTAGTCTCTAAATTCATGGTTAGGCTGTGAGGATACTGGCTCTCATGCCAGAGCTCCCACTTCTCTTCCCCTAAAGGCTAACACTCGCTTTAGTTTGTAAACACTATGACCAAATTGGGGATTTTAGTCTGTCACCCTATAATCTCCAATTCTTTGTCAAGTAATTTATATTTTCCTATTTATTTGCACCCAATTCTATGAATGAAACACTCCTTCATGGAATCAAATATGATTCTCACTTTATTGTAAAACACGTACTTCATTTCCCGAATAGTATGTTTCACAATAGATGTTAACATTTTAATTGAAAAAATTAAAAAAATAAATTAAGAATGGATTGAAAAATTGTCACAATTTATTTTATATTTTAAAATTGGCGCATCTAAATTATCTCTTCATTTCACCATATCTTGAAGTAGGGAGAAAGACATTGAAATCTACTCTGAACTCATGAGAAAGATACAACAAAAGATAAATTTCATAAATAAAAAAAAATTTATACAACAATAATGAACAAACACAACTTAAGTTTAACTCTTCCTCAAAGCAAATCCCTTGTAGCCTCTCTTGGACTCTTTCTCTCTTTACAAGAATCTTTATTTTCTCTTAAAAGATGTAGGGAAGAAAAAATCTCTCACTTCTCTCCCTCTCTAACAACTCTTAGGAGAAATCACACTTAGACTCACCACTCTAAATAATACACACAATGGAACACTCAAGAAAATGCAATGACACACTAGCCTCCCCTTTTTCTAATCAGTTCCTGCTCTAAATAAAGCATAATGTCGATTTTCCAAGAGGTGAGTCTAATAACTCTTCAAAAAGCATCTAAATTCAATTAATTTTCTAGAAATTTGCCAAACACCAACATTGGGGCCATCGACGCCCATGATGGTGCCATCGACGCCTACGATGGCGCCATCGACGCCCACGATGGCGCCATCGACGCCCGTGGTCTGAATTAATCTTATGTTCTCTCTCAAATAGCTTTGTCGGCGCCCAGTCTAGCATCTTCGACGCCCCCACTGTTTTGGACTCCTCCTTCATGTTGGTCTCGTCGGCGCTGAGTTTTTCTTCCAAAATGTCATTTTGACTCAAAATTCCATCCTTTTTGCTTTCTTTTTGTGCTAAAAATCATCAACGTGCAATAAAACATAAAAAATACATCCCTTTAAAGTGCAATATCACCAAAAATAAGTATAAAATTTAGTTCTAAAAATGCATATATTTTGGGTGCATCATGTTTGAAGAACCCTTGGTAAAAACATGAGAAATAGTTCATTGATACAAAAATTCATTCGACAGGATTTTGAAAGAAGATAACTTCTAGAAGATTCATTGAATGGAGACATATTTTGAAGAGACACAGAGGAACCTCTTGGGTTTTTATTAAATAAGACTTGGTTCATCAAAGGGACAAACCAGCCAATCCCAACCAACAACCATAATCCATCTAAGTAATTGTCGCCGCCGCCGCCACCATTTATTTTATTTTGAGTTTTAGTTTATATTATGAGTAAAGGAAGAGAATTCAAAGGAACTTAAGTAGAGAAAATTTGAGATTATTTTTTTATGTTTATGACTACATTTGGTTATAATTTAGATTTCTTGTTTGTGTGCGTGATTTATACTTTTAAACTCCAGTGTGGTTGTGTTTTCTCCATAGATTATGAGTAGTTCTCTTTTTTTTTTTCTTAAAATGATACGTGATTAAGTATTGAAGGAAGTTGTGTGAAGTATTAGACTTTAATGTTGGAATATGTTGTGATAATTTTAAACCTTGTACTTCATTTACTTCTTGATTTGACCAATTAAGATGTTAATACATGTTGTATGAAGATGTAAGATCCTAGATGGTATTTTATTTGTCAACAAATGGTAGGAATCATATTTGATTTCATGGATGAGAATATATTTCATGGGGTTGAGTGCAAATAAATAGGGAAATAAACTTTGAAGGGTGTAGAACCCTAATTTAATTTATAGTTTTAGGTTTTGATACGAGAAGTTAGCCCTCAATTGGAGGGAGAAGAGCGAAATCTAGAATGAGAGCTAGTATCTTCCCTACCTAACTGGTCTTCATAATTATTCAAACTATAGATTAGCCAATGTTCTTTATAACATCTCTAGTAAGGGTAAAGTTGCTCCTATTTGGCACAACACAATTAAAATACTTTCACAACAGAATTTCTATACTTGTTACTGAATCATGATAGGAAACAATATATTTTATTTAAATTGCTTTCATCTTGCTAATATTTAGCTAAGTTAATTAGTTGCATACTTTATTTTTAATTATAAAAAAATTACAAAAAAAAATCAAACTTTCATTCCTATTTTAGCATTTAGATTTTAAGTAAGAATATTTTGCAGTAAAGTTTTGTTATCTAATTTCTACTATTTTGTAATTTGCATATTGTTATATATCTCTGTGGGTTAGATATTCAGGGCTTAAATAAAAAGTCTTATATTACTTGATAATTATACATATATTTGCATAGTATCTCATATTTAAATATTATATCTTTTTTCTTATTTTCTTCATAGTGAAAAATTTATCTAGCTTTTGCTTGGGATCAAGTTTTTAGCTTTGTTGCAAAGTAAGAATTATTATTAAGGAAATTATGCATATTATCACATACATTGCAATAAATCGGGATCAAGGGCACACCTCTTAGGCTCAAGTCTATACCAAAACACCTAAATCTGAGCTCAGTTTGGGCCTTTTTGAAGAAGATCTCAATTTCATACTATATTACCCATATGAACATGTTCATCTTCACTAGGTGAAGGGTTAAGAACAAACCCCACATTATTTGGTTGAGCATCGAGTGAGATATTAGGTCTAGAAGGTGGATGGTTTACGTGTTAGGTCAGTTGGGGACGATGACCCAAAGCTGTTGGATCGCGCGTGTATTGTTTGGATGGTTCGAATCGCATCCAACAAAAGACTGGAGCATAAAACACGGAGCTACATGGCGCTTATGTAAGTGGAGGCATTGAATGGGGGTGTGACACGAGTAGCATTGGAGCTGCCGTAGGTTGAGGCGGCAGCCACGTGGATATGTATATAAATAAGGTATTTTTTATTTAATGTAAGTATAAAAATTCAAAAAAACATAACTTAGTGTAGAAAAATCATAAAAATAAAATAAAATTACACTCTTAATAAGTGAACAGAGGAAAATAATGTGAAATAAAAATAAAAAATATTTGACATATCTCTAAATTTTAATTAATTAAACACTCTCTGGACTATTTTAATTTTAATTATGTAAATAGTGGCCACCATGGCTTGAAACTTAGGGGTTTATTTCTCATGATAATGAGGATGTCTTTTGGTTTTTCCTTGGTCAGAAGCTCTGCAACCCTAATTTTCACGTCAAGTGGCCCATTTTTGCTTATATTAATTATAGAAATTAAAAAAATTAATCAAAAAACTATGAGATTTGTTTTGGTAGGTTTCTTATGATCAGTGGACTCTAGGAAAAAATGTAAAATGAATTTAAGTGGATGTGTATGATTTTCTAGTTAATTAAGTGCCTAAAACCTATAAAATTTAAAATAAAAATAATAATATTAAAAAATTAACAAAATTGGGTTCACATTGTGAACATCAATCATTTGAGCATTCTATAAAGATTTAAAGTCTATTTGAGAAATATTTAATACTAGAGTATATTTTTCAAAATAAATGAATTTTTTGCATTAAAATAATTAAAATAAATAAACATAATTAAGAAAATTATGAAAAGTGGTTTTTTAAGTTCCTTGTGATTAGGAGCACATAGGAAAAATAAAATTTATTTTAAAATTAATATTTCATTTTCAAACAATTTTTAAAATAAAAATAACTAAAAATAATTAAAATTTTAAAAAATATGAAAATGCCCAAAAATGCTCTGAATTGTTCCACGATCACTTGGGACCCTTTAAAATATTTTTTCTATTTTTTCTAATTTAGTTTTTTATTTTCAAATGCTAAAAATTTATTTTTCTTAATTTTCCATTAAAATAATTACAATAAATAAAATAAAAATTATAAAAATGAAAAGTCTATTTCTTTGAGTTATCTGGACTTAGAGAGATTTAAAAAATATATAAAAGTAATTTTTGAAATTAAAACATATTTTTTATTTATTTAATAACTAAAATTAATAATTAATTATAATAATTAAATTATAATTTTAAAAATTATGAAATTTTGTCCAAGTGGTTTTCTACCCTATGTGAACCTTCAATAGTTTCCCTATGAATAAAAAATTTACTTTGATTTGTTAAATAAATTAATAATTAAAAATGCCTATTTTTGAATAAAATAATTATATAAATTAAATAAAAATTAGATAAATCATGATTTCTCCTCTGATATTTTAATTGACCCATGAAAGGGGTACCATAAAAATTTCAAAGTCATTTTAGTTTAATTTAATGAGTTAAGAAGGGAAGAGCCTTAGGGACAAAATGGTAATTTTGGAATTTTGCGGCCCTAATCGAATTTCAAGTTAAGTCAAAGGGTAAATGGGCAATTTTGATCATAATAAACTCTTTTGTATGTTTAAACAAAATGTGTTAAGTGGTAGAAACCAACTCATTACCTTTTCATAATAAGGATAAAATTGTAATTTTATAATTTTTTGTGACTTGGAAGTCAATATAATTGAATGATTTTAAGGTAGCGGGCTTAATCTAGGAAGACAACAACTCACTTATTTGAAGCCCTTAATTTGTGATTAGATGATAAGTGTGATCCTTTGATAAGAATTAAGTGCATCTAATTCAACATTTTGATTATTATAAATCTACTCTAAAGATTAGATTTAAGGGCTTGGTTGTGAGCTAAGCTTGATATTTAAATTTTTCTAATGAGTTTTAGAAAAGATAAACATGATTAATTGATGAACACCTCTAAACACTATAAGCCCAACATTAATTGTGGGTACAAGATCCTTAATTTCTCGAGTTTGCCCTTAGGGGTACCTATTTACATAACTCTGAAATAAAACATTAAGTGAATGCCTTAGTAACAATTTAAATAGTAAGGTTCATTGAGCATATAGTGTATTAATCCATTGAATTTAAATTTATCTTCATATGATTAGTGGAACAACATAATAAGTTCAAACGGACTTGATGTTCCAAAGGGTTTTAAAAGTTGTCAGGGATTGTTCTCCGAATACTTTTATAATATTTTAGATATTTTGAAGGACAAATGAACCTATTACTCTTTATTCTAGAAAAAAATCCATTAAAACTTTTAGGGACCCACCAAGTTATGCCTCGAGACTCGATAATTCACCTAAATTAGTAAAAATACCCTATACTACTTATCCTGTATTAATTTACCCAATGCTTAAGGATTTGAGTCTTCTCTGAGGTATTTAAATCCTTGTGAGCAATTGGGGATATTTTTTTCCCACATATGGATCATCAGGTTTGTGTAAGTTTGAGGTCTAGGTGGCTAGGGCAATGACAAAAATGCTAATGTGTGCTAAAACGAGGGATACAACTTGGAGTTTTAAAATATTATCTCTTACCTCAAGGAACTTTAATAAAATGAGAGGATAATGACCGATGATACTGTTCGACGACTCTTGAGAAGATGATTCCCTCTGATAATCTTAGGTTATTTATAGTCCTAATTTTATTAGATTAATTAGCTTGTGTACTGCACCATTCTACAAATATTTTTAACAAAAATATGTTTTGCATGATAAAAAGAAATTTATATGCATCAAGATTAAACTAAAATGAAAGTTTATAATGGTCGATGACTAATCACTTGGATTGAGTTTAGGATTATCCTCATTGTCGGGTTGGTATCTCTTACTTAAGGTCGTGAAGCACACAGTCCAGCTCTAAGGCCCCACCTTCACCATTGTCTTACACCAGTCGCGATCTTCTATATGTGAATATGAGTTTTCTTTTACTTGTGTTTCTTACGGCTCACTTTCTGACTTTTTTCTCATACCGGATATTCTCGTTTACTTTTTTACAATTAAATTAAATTTTCTACAAATATAATATGTTTTATGATGTTAACCATGTAGTGGTAGCAGAGGCCCAGGTGCGCTTTTATGTTTTATGCACTACAATTTTATTTATTTACTTTATAACACTTTCTTACCTGTATTTATTTACCTTGCTTGCAAAACTTTTCAAAACTAAAAGTTACAAAACCATTTTTTTCTTTGTAAAATTAAACAACATAACAACAATTACATAATACATCCTCTAGAATTTACAGGAGTCCTTCGGATGAGATAACCCACAACACAATATTATTGTGGAACAAAACCCTTAACTCGCCTTAGGCTCCGAGGTTGTCATTCGTTACAGCATAAATCCTCCTATCTTCTAGGTTGTTTGTATGACTGTGTCATGTAAATGCAAGCCCTAATTAATGATAACTGGCAGGATTAAACATCTAATAATATCTCTCTGAAATTGAAGCCAAATCATAGGATAGCTCACGAAGCCACTAATGTTCTCCTCATGCTATATGACATCCCCTAGTTCTTCTTCCTCTGGATTCCATAATAATTGTTCTAAACTTGAGCCTTGACCATTTGACACTCCTTTGTCTGACTTTTGAAAAGCCCAACCCTTTAAAATTCTTGAAGAGAATATTTTCTGATCTAATTCTAGAGTTTTCTTAGATGACATCGATCATTTAAGATATAATTAACTATAGGAATTTGCCCTTACATGAAACTTTAGAACTCAGCTTAATATAAACCCTATCTAATTTTTCATATTAAATAGGAGAACTTGTCAGCCAACATAAATGTTCAATGACTAAAATAGATGTCATAGATCCATTGGTTTATTTAATTGAGTCTCACTAGTAAGTAGTATGTCTATTTCTCAGGATAAATGTATCACTTATGGTGTCGTGCTCATTTATTTAAGTTATTATTTATATGAGATCAGTTCGGTCTCATNCCAAACTAACTGCTTTAGTTTTGAGAAGAAATTATTCAAATATTTTAACCTGCCAATTTTATTAATTAGGGCATACATTCATGTTAGACAATCGCACAAATAGCCTGGAAGATATGAGAATTTAGGTTGTGACGAACAAGAACCTCAAAATCCTAGGGTGAGTTAGGGCTTACATTGTATAGCAAAGCCATACAATAGCCTAAAAAGAAGTTGAGGATTTATGATGCACTATCCTATGGCTAGTTGTTTAATTCTAATGAAATATGTGTTGTTGTAGATCCTCATGTTGTTGTAGATTGTTGTTACAGTAGGCTACCCACAAAGCTAGCTCTAAGCTCTTCAGCGAAGTGGTAGTCCTAAAGTATAAGGTTTAAAAGGTTTAAATGACAAGTTGAAGTTTAATCATGATGTGGGGGGTTAAAGTTGATTAGAGTGACATCTGTTAGGATCCCACAATTCCCTCATTCCGGTATCACTATTTTCTTCGATTTACTTAGTTCAAATGAATTTACTAAAATCAAATCAATAAGTTCCATACTCTCATTTAGACCGTGGAAAATCTTGTTAGCAACCATAGGTTACCTCCTCCGAGGGATTTCCAATCATCTAATAGAGACGTTTTAAATTAGATGAAATTTTTATTTTTTTTTGTTTTGTTTGTAATTAAATTTTGAGTTGTCTTATAAATTGACTGTTGTGACGGTGAATTTTTTCTTGTTTTGATTTCATAATTTTAGTTTTGGTTTTAGTTTTGCGGCTATCCTAAATGTTTTAGTTTTGACATACAGAGTGACCTTGTTGTTCAACATCCAAGTCTACAAGCAGGAAACAAGAGATACAGAAAGGTAAATAAATGTAAATTGTAGTACAATAAATTAAAAGTGCACCTGTCAATTCTTATCGTTCCTCCACCTGAAACGTTAGCTTTTGCAACATGTATATAACTTTGCAATAAATTTAAATTGCAAGAGTAGATGAAGGTGTATTTAACAGATACCAAACCTATGGCTTATTTAGTCTCGAAAGATCTTAGTGGATGATTTTAGAACAAAATACAACAAGCTCAATTTGTCCTTCAAAATGTCTAAGAGATTTTAAAATGTTCGGGAAATGACCCTGAACTGCTTTAAAGATCTCTTGAAACATTTGAGTTCATTATGAACATCTCATATTGTTCTATTAATCATCCCAAGTCAAATTAAGATTACCCTACTACTCGGTGAATCTTTACATTTTAATCATTTCGAGGACAGGATACTCAATTAATCAGTTGATGTTTCACTTAAAATTTATATGTGTGAATGCCCCTAAGGCAATTTTAGGTTATTAAAGATTTTGTACCCACCACTAAGGTTAGGCTTGTAGTTCTTAGAAGTGTTTATCATCAATCATGCTATCCTTCTAAATCTCAATAAAGAATTCAAGTATCAAGCCTAGATCAATACCAAGCCCTTAACATTTTTAATGACAAAAAGATTAACAAATGTTTGAATTTTAATTTAGGTGATATGGATTTTGATTAAAAGATCATACCATCATTAATTATGGACTTAAAATAAGTTACATATCATCTCCTTAACTTAAGCACATCACTTGAGAATCATCTATTTTTATTAACTTCCAAGACTTTATAATTTAACAAATTTCAATTATATTCTTACCATAGAAAGGTGGCAAGTTGGTTTCTACCTTTTACCCATTATGTTTCAATCATCCAAACATATTCATTAGAATCAAAATTACCCATTTTTCCCTTTGGTTA
>JXCR01148670.1:210182-226658 GCA_002079205.1 Phalaenopsis hybrid cultivar | reverse complement strand
TCTGACCACAGTAAACCTACTAAAATTTATCCCATAATTTTTCAAGTGGTATTTTAATTTAAGTAATTAATTTAAGCCAAAAGAGCCATCTTAGCTTAAGAATTAGGGTTAGAAACACAGAGATGTCCGCTGACCTTGGAAAAATTAGAAGACATAGCCTTTGTCATGAGGAATAAACCCTTAAAATTTCAAGCTATGGTGAGCAAAGCTTAGCCATAATGAATTGAAATACCACAGAGAGTATTTAGTTAATTAAAAAATCAAAAAGTCAACAGATAATTTCTATTTTTAGTCCACAATATTCTCCTCTGTTCACTAAGCAAGAAAGTCTTTTTTTATTTTTCTTATGATTTTTCTATAAAAAAGTTATGGATTTTCAAAGTTTTGGTATTTAAATAATTCAGAAAAAGGGTCATTTCTCTATTTAAACCACGCGATGTTGACTTGAATCCTCGTATACGTCATTCTTTCCACGCAGCACTCCGTCATTTGACGCTGCCAGCCACGTAGCCATCTCGTCAGCCCGCTATACCACTCCATCTTAGCGTCCAACTCCATCACGACAGTCCATTGCATAAACACGAAAACAGACGGCATCCGTTCATCATCCTCAATTAACTTACCTGTAGTCTGTTAAACATTAAACCTTAAGATCTCTCTTGATACTCAACCAAATCGCATGGGGTTTGTTCTTACGCCTTCATCTACTCAAGATGGCACTTTCATACAATTACAATGTTATGAAATATAGTCTATACGCATAGAGAATCAATTTAAGCTCAGTTTGAGGAGAGAGTTCAATACCTTTGCCTGAGAGGGGAGGCCTTAATCAGATGGTTTTAGTAGTTTTAAATGAATACAATGAACCTCTAGATGAAGTCCTGAGGTGTGTTGAATTGCTTAGGTATGATTTCAACTAGGGCTGATTTCAAGTGTTAGTTTAAGGTTATGCTAGAGGCTTTCTATGATGGGGCTTTTGTGGGGAATCAACTTCTCTCACTCTAGGTATAGTGTGTGCATGGTTAATTGGAGTTTGGTTCATTGTGGAGCTGTGGAGAAATTTATCTTGGTTTTGGGGCAAATTTCAGTGAAGGTTTGGAGAGGCTCTGAAGAGACTTTGGTAGAGTTTCTCCAAGGTTTCAAGCACTCTCCTTTTTTGGCCGTGGAGAGCACCATTTATAGCCATGGCTACCTGGTGGAGCTTAGGGCTTAGAATTGGGTGCTAAAGCTTGCTAAGGTGGAGGGAATAAAGGCTCTAATGGACAATGGCACTTAGCAACTCAGGGAGGTTTAATTTTGGGTTTTTTCCATTTGGGGCTCCCTTGGGTTGGATTTTATTGGTGGTTGAGGTGGTAGCTAGCTAGATTTTAGTCACTTCTAGGCTCAGGGAGGCCAGGGGGTGCTTAATGATGGCTAAACACTAATGGTAAGGCATGATGGCAAAGATATTTGAGTTTAGGCCATAAATGGGGTGAAATCACCTAAAACAAGGCTCCATTGGTCCATAGCCCTTGTAGGGTGGGCTAAGTGAGTCTATTATGGTCATTAGGGTTTAGAAGGTGGTTGTAGAGGCTTCAGTTTGATCAATTTGGAATGGCTTGGTCATTTTTGGTGCATGGGTTCCATTTGGTTCAAATTAGCTTAAAGTTGGGTTTAGGTTAAGCTAGACATGACATTAGACTCAATTGATTGATCAACCTGGTGTAGATGATTGTCACAAATATTTTTGGAAAGATTTGGAAAGATTTTGAATTAATTTGGAGGTTCAATTTGAAGGATTTTGGACATTTTATCAACTTTAGGGGTGTTGGGTAAGACTTGGGTTTGAGTTGGGCTAGAGTTTGGTCAAGGCCAAATTGATGGTTTAAACTTGTCCTAAGGATTGTCATAAAGAGTCTTAGATTGAAATTTAATTGAAATTATTGGGTTGTGGGGTTCAATGTGGTTAAATTTGGGGACATGACCATTTTTGGGCAAAATTGGGGGTTTTGGTCCAAGTTGATTTTGAGTGAAATTGAGGCTTGACCAAGGCCAAATAAAGGTTAAATTTTATGGGAGGAAACTTTTTTAAGGNCAATTTGGTTCAAATTAGCTTAAAGTTGGGTTTAGGTTAAGCTAGACATGACATTAGACTCAATTGATTGATTAACCTGGTGTAGATGATTGTCACAAATAGTTTTGGAAAGATTTGGAATGATTTTGAATTAATTTGGAGGTTCAATTTGAAGGATTTTGGACATTTTATCAACTTTAGGGGTGTTGGGTAAGACTTGGGTTTGAGTTGGGCTAGAGTTTGGTCAAGGCCCAGTTGATGGTTTAAATTTGGTCTAAGGATTGTCATAAAGAGTCTTAGATTGAAATTTAATTGAAATTATTGGGCTGTGGGGTTCAATGTGGTTGAATTTGGGGACATGACCAATTTGGGGCAAAATTGGGGGTTTTGGTCCAAGTTGATTTTGAGTGAAATTGAGGCATGACCAAGGCCAAATAAAGGTTAAATTTTATGTGAGGAAACTTTTTTAAGAGTCCATGATGCAAAATTTGGGAAATTGGATAGATTTGGGGTTCAACTGATTGAGATTTTGGTTTTGGGTCAAATTGGGGCCTTTTAATTTGGGTTAAAATTAGATTCAAATGTGGATCAATTAAGCTTCAATTTTTTTAATCAAGTTTTTTCATGATTAATTTGAGTTTATAATTGAAATTGGGGGAAATTGGAGTCAAATTGGTGGACATTTGGGTTAAATTGGGTTAATTGGGCCTTTAAAGGCAATTAGGGGCTTTTGGCCAAAATAGGTCAAGTTGATCAAATTGAGCTCAATGGACCTTTTCAAATTGATTTTAGGGACATTTGAAGTGGTTTTGAAGGTTTTGGGACAATTTTAGTCATCAAGAGTATTATGGTAATTTTGGACAAATGAGGGGTATTTTTGTAAATTTGGAAACTTTTGGGTGTTTTGGGCAAGTTGGTTAGCTTGAAATGGTTTGAGATGATCTTTGGACAAATTTAGGTATTTTGGGTAATTTTGGCAATTTTGGAGTTGCAAGGGCAATTTGGTAAATTGGGTAGATTTGGAGGGGCAAAAGGCTAAGTTTAAGATTTTGGTAAAATTGGAGTGTCAATCACCCTAAATGAGCCATGGGCCAATAGCATTCTCTACTTTTGGCCCTTCATGTACTCGTCTTAGCCCTAGCCTAGGGTTAGTGGATCTAGGGGACCATCTACATGAGTCTCCCAAAGAGTCAAGGGATCAAAATCAGGTAGGTTTGTGTTCAAGGTAGTGAGTGGAAATGTAATATGCAAGTGTGTGTGAGAGAGCAACCAAGACCACACCACCAGAGGGCTAACCCTAATGCTAAGTAATCATATGGGAACTCACCTCTAGCTCCCCCTACTATGCTAGAGGTTATGACCAATATGTGGAACTTCAAGTTTAGCAAAGAGGAGTTTATAAGTTCTAATGGTGAGGGTTCCTTTATAGTCCTGTAGAAATAGTCAGTAAGAAAGTCTTATGGCTAGACCCTAGGCTACAAAAGAGGAAAAACTAGACCTCAATCAAAAGTGAGGTCAACAATCTAGCATGTCTTAAAAATCTCCTAACTCCTCTTACAATAGTAGGTGGAGGTAGGTTTGATATGACCTGAATTTTTGCAAGATCTACTTCCATGCTATTTTCTAAAATTTTATGCCGAAGCACAATTCCTCTTGCAACCATAAATTGACATTTTTTCCCGGTTTAATATGAGATTAGTCTTTTCACATCGTTATAGAACTTTCTCTAAATGATTTAGACATATTTCACATGAAGTTCCAAAAACAAAAAAATCGTCCATAAAGACTTCAATGTCTTTCTCAATTAAATCAATGAAAATTGACATCATACATCTTTGAAATGTTGCAGGTGCATTACATAATCCAAAGGGCATTCGCCAAAAAGTATAAGTTTCATAAGGACTAATAAATGTTGTTTTTTCTTGATCCTCTGGAGTAATAGGTATTTGAAGATAACCTATATAACAATCTAGTAAACAAAAAATCTATGCCCAGCCAGCTGTNTTTGGTTTTGGGTCAAATTGGGGCCTTTTAATTTGGGTTAAAATTAGATTCAAATGTGGATCAATTAAGCTTGAATTTTTCTAATCAAGTTTTTGCATGATTAATTTGAGTTTATAATTGAAATTGGGAGAAATTTGAGTCAAATTGCTGGACATTTGGGTTAATTCGGCTAATTGGGCTTTTAAAGGCAATTTGGGGTTTTTGGTCAAAATAGGTCAAGTTGGTCAAATTGAGCTCAATGGACCTTTTCAAATTGATTTTAGGGACATTTGAAGTGATTTTGAAGGTTTTGGGACAATTTTAGTCATCAATGGTATTATGGTAATTTTGGACAAATGAGGGGTATTTTTGTAAATTTGGAAATTTTTGGGTGTTTTGGGCAAGTTGGTTAGCTTGAAATGGTTTGAGATGATCCTTTGACAAATTTAGGTATTTTGGGTAATTTTGGCAATTTTGGAGTTGCAAGGGCAATTTGGTAAATTGGGTAGATTTGGGGGGGGCAAAAAGCTAAGTTGGAGATTTTGGTAAAATTGGAGTGTCAATCACCCTAAATGAGCCATGGACCAACAGAATTCTCTACGTTTGGCCCTTCATGTACTCGTCTTAGTCAAACCCTAGCCTAGGGTTAGTGGATCTAGGGGACCATCTACATGAGTCTCCTAAAGAGTTAAGGGATCAAAATCAGGTAGGTTTGTGTTCAAGGTAGTGAGTGGAAATGTAATATGCAAGTGTGTGTGAGAGAGCAACCAAGACCACACCACCAGAGGGCTAACCCTAGTGCCAAGTAATCATATGGGAACTCACCTCAAGCTTCCCCTACTATGCTAGAGGTTATGACCAATATGTGGAACTTCAAGTTTAGCAAAGAAAAGTTTATAAGTTTTAATGGTGAGGGTTCCTTTATAGTCCTGTAGAAATAGTCAGTAAGAAAGTCTTATGGCTAGACCCTAGGCTACAAAAGAGGAAAAACTAGACCTCAATCAAAAGTGAGGTCAACAATCTAGCATGTCTTAAAAATCTCCTAACTCCTCTTACAATAGTAGGTGGAGGTAGGTTTGATATGACCTTAATTTTTGCAGGATCTACTTCCATGATATTTTCTGAAATTTTATGACCAAGTACAATTCCTCTTGCAACCAAAAATTGACATTTTTTTCCCAGTTTAATACGAGATTAGTCTTTTCACGTCGTTATAGAACTTTCTCTAAATTATTTAGACATATTTCACATGAAGTTCCAAAAACAAAAAAAATCGTCCATAAAGACTTCAATGTCTTTCTCAATTAAATCATTGAAGACATCATACATCTTTAAAATGTTGCAGGTGCATTACATAATCAAAAGGGCATTTGCCAAAAAGTATAAGTTTCATAAAGACTAATAAATGTTATTTTTTCTTGATCCTCTGGAATAATAGGTATTTGAAGATAACCTGTAGAACAATCTAGTAAACAAAAATATCTATACCCAGCCAGCTGTAAGCGACTTTATATATGCTTAAAAATACAAGTATTTAATACTACTACTAGAAGATTTAATTTCTCAGCAACGGCACCAAAAAATGAACAATGGTTATAGATTCGATAAAGATGTATATATATAATATTCAATAATTGTAAAGCCATATATATATATATATGATTATAAAGATGTATAGATATAATATTCAATAATGTTAAAGTCAAATTAAAAATACAAGATAAATATGGACTTAATAAATATTCAATAATTGTAAAGTCACACTTATCAACGTATAGATTCGATAAAGATGGATGTATAAAATATTTAATAATTGTAAAGTCACACTTATCAACGCAAGTATACGTATCACTCAAGTAATATAGGGCTCTAATAGAGTGTAAAGTCACACTTAATATGTTTGATTTAATAAAGATGTATATATATATAATATTCAATAATGTTAAAGTCAAATTTGTCAACACAAGTATACGTATTGCTCAAGTAATATAGGGCTCTAATGGAGTCCTAGATATCAATCCCACAGAGAGTAATATTAGAAGCTATGAACTAAGATTTTACAAAATCAATACTTAATCACAACAATATAATTCAAATTGCTTATCTGTCGATATTAGGCAATTGAAATAATTATGTAATTTTAATAACTATTAAATAACTAATGATACTAATGAAGAAGGCAATTGAAATAAATATGTAATTTTAATAACTCTTAAATAACTAATTATACCAATGAAGGTTCGCAATTGAAATAAATATATAAATTTTAATAACTCTTAAATAACTAATTATACTAATAAAGGTTTAATTGAAATAAATATGTAATTTTAATAATTATTAAATAATTAATTATACTAATGAAGGTTCGACGTGATGTTCAATATATAAGAAAGCATCATTCTCCTTGTCAAGAAATTATAGTGAATGGATAAAGTGAATTAGTTCAAATTGTATTGTGCCAAATAGGGGCATACCTATTCTTTACCCTTTGGTCGAGGCATAAAGAACATTGACTAATCCTATGCTTGGTTACTAAATCTGCGGCTAGGCTGGGAGGATATCGGCTCTCACTTCAGAGCTCCCACGTTCCCCTTGCATGAGGGCTAACAGCTACACTTCATCACCCAAACGATAGAACCAAATTGGGGATTTTAGTCTGTCCGATTCTGTGCCCCATAATTTTATTTACCTATTTATTTGCACCCAACCTCCAAGGGCTTTGACCTCCCTCAATATTGAATGTAATCTTCACTTTAATTGTAATATTAAACANCTATTCTTTACCCTTTGGTCCAGGCATAAAGAACATTGACTAATCCTATGCTTATTTACTGAATCTGCCACTAGGATGGGAGGATACCGACTCTCACTTCAGAGCTCCCACGTTCCCCTCGCCTGAGGGCTAACATCTACACTTCAACACCCAAACGATAGGATTGAATTGAGCTCCCACGTTCCCCTCGCCTGAGGGCTAACATCTACACTTCAGCACCCAAACGATATGACTTACCCTTTGGTCCAGACATAAAGAACATTGACTAATCCTATGCTTGGTTACTGATTCTGTAACTAGGCTGGGAGGATACCGACTCTCACTTTGGAGCTTTCACGTTCCCCTCACCTGAGGGCTAACATCTACACTTCAGCACCTAAACGATAGGACCGAATTAGGGATTTTAGTCTATCACTCTAAAATCTCCAATTTTACGCCCGATAAAAANAAAATTGTGTTGCATATATTTTTATCTATTTGTTAACTTTCTTATTTATCATGAAACAAATGGTTAAATTATTAAAAAATAAAATAAAAAAACTTTTATAACATAAAAGAAGAAACATATCCAAATAATAAAAAACAACTAATCAATCACATTTTTAATGTTGAACATAAGTTTGGGTTAGATGACAATCACCATATATTTTTTTATAAAAAAATAAATTGTAACTGAAACTAAATGTAATAATGACTTAAAGTGATTATTGGTGACTTTAAACTAAAAGCAATTTCATGTGTAAAACTCAAATTTAGTATATTTATAAACAAGATTTTAATGCTACTATTTTAATAATGCCACCTAACTTTTGAGGAGAAAAATAACACTAAATAACCATTATGAGAGATAATCTATTACTTTAAATAATAAAAAAATAATTGAAATTAAATGATGAAATATGATTTTTTAAAATTTAAAAGAATTATTAATTTTTTTAACAAATTGATTTTGATATTGCATGCTCCTCTGATTAATCATATCTTTAAAGCTAATTTCCAATATTAGTCAATAAGTTGTAGTTAGTATTGATTTCAACATTCGGCTTTCAAGGATTTTAATTTTAGATTTTTAGTAAAGATTTTCCCAACTTCAGTAAATAATAAATAGAATCCTAATAAAGAAATTTAAGGAGTGTTTAACTATGATCAGTTAAGATCCTGAAAACTCTCTTGAATGTGAACAATTAATCTTTTTGAAATAATATTATATTCAAGCTAGATTCGATTTTTAAAAAGTTGGACTTCTAATTTCATAACAATGATGAAACAATTATTTATCAAGTTGACTAAGAGCATATAATATCATAGTGAAAGCATTTATCTCAAATCAATTTCTATGTGAGGGATTTAATACATCATCTTCAAACAATGCTACCTAAATTTAATACAATAAAGTGGGGTTGTGGTATGGTATATACACCCTAACCTTAATGATAGGGTTGTCCTACTCTTTTGAACTTGTGCTCTCCCTAAAAGAAAAAGCTTAACTAACCCTCCTAATCATTATCAGAATTATGCCATCTTAGCTTCAAATGATATGTGAGATAGGCTAGTTGTTATAATTAAACCATTTAATTAGGATTATTTGACTCTTGAATGTGAATTTAAAATGTAAAAAAGATTTATTTTTTTTATATTATATGACCTAATGTAAGGGCAATCAATATATTTGTAATGTTGTGCATTAGGTAAGCTTTGCTAAAAAACTTACACCTTAATATCTATGTTGGTTAGCCAACAGATAGCGACTTTATATATGCTTAAAAATACAAAAATTTAATACTACTGCTAAAAGATTTAAATCCCCGGCAACGATGCAAAAAACTTGAAAACGGTTATAGATTTGATAAAGATTTTGCAAAGTCACACTTATCAACGCAAGTATATGTATCGCTCAAGTAATACAGGGCTCTAATGAAGTCCTAGATATCAATTCCACATGGAGTAATATTAGAGGCCAAATTGAATCTGCGACTAGGCTGGGAGCTCCCACGTTCCCCTCGCCCGAGGGCTAACATCTACACTTCAACACCCAAAGGATAGAACCAAATTGAGGATTTTAGTCTGTCACTCTAAAATCTTCAATTCTACGCCTGATAATTTTTATTTCTTTATTTATTTGCACCCAACTTTCAAGGACTTTGAATTTCTAAATCTTGGATTAAATCAATTGGCCAGATTGAAAGAATTTCCCTATTTATTTGCACCCAACTTCCAAGGGCTTTGACCTCCCAGAATCTTGAGATGTAATCTTCACTTTAGTTGTAAAACTCAACATATTTTAACAGATCAATTGACCAGATTGGTAAACTTCACTTTAGTTGTAAAACTCAACATATTTTAACAAATCAATTGGCTAGATTGAATTTCCCTATTTATTTGCACCCAACTTCCAAGGGCTTTGACCTCCCAGAATCTTGGATGTATTTCACTTTAGTTGTAAAACTCAACATATTTTAACAAATCAATTGGCTAGATTGAAAGTAAATCAAGATTGAAGTGAAAAGATCATCACAACTTTTTTACATTCTCGGCTCAACCAATTCAAATCATCATTTCACAAAATCTCAAGACAAGGAGAAAGATAGAGAAAACTACTAAGAACTCATGGAGAAGATACGACAAAACTTAGAATTTATATATATAAGCAAAGTCATACAAACTTTAATAAGTAAATACAACTCATTTCTAATTTCTCCCCAAGCAAACTCCTTGAAGTTCCTCTGAATCTCTTCATTTATTTACAGCACACAGAATTCTCCTTCGAAGTGGCAAGGAGGAAGAAATCTCTCATTTTCCTTCCACTCTTACAATCTCTTAAAAAATTTCTTACAATACTAACCATTGTCTACACTCTAATGGGCACCACAAACAATAAAGACTCAGCAAACACACCCTATTTTGGCTTACAAATGTTTCTTTTAAAGTTGTAGAAGAGTTTTCAAGAGTTTCCCAAGCGTCCCTTCAAAAATCATCCACATTCAATGAATCTGTTGAGAGAACTGACGTGCTTGCCATCGAAGACCTCGATGGCGCCGTCGGCGGCCTTCTAGAATATTTAATTATGTACTCTTAGGAAAAAACTTGTCGTCGGTGGTGTCGAGCTCGCTGTCGGCGCCCAAGATCAAATCTTCATATTTTGGTCATTTTTGCTCCAAATTTGCTCCTTTTTGCATCTTTTTGCTCAAATGACCATAGTTCAACATACTTGCAACAAAACATCAAAAATACCTTTCTTTAAAGTGCAATATCATCCAAATCAGTGTAAAATAGGTATGAAAATCTCAACATATTTTCCTTTGGTCAAAATCCCCCAAACTTAACTACTACTTTTCATCAAGTAATTTTAGTACTACATAAAAGTTATGATCTACTGTGGTAAAGTTTTAATTCAGAAATACTATAAGTTTGATTTAAGTAAATACCATAGTGAGATTTTCAGAAAATTTTCAAGTAATTAAATTAACTCTATAGGTATAAGTTTATACCATAGTGAAATTTTTAGAAAAATTTCAAGTAATTAAATTAACTCTGTAGGTACAAGACTATCTAGTCATCAAGTTTAAGAGTTCTAGTTTTCTATTCATTTCAAGAATGACTATATGTTGTAATATCAAGTCACTTAAAATGTTCAAATGATAGAAACTTCATGAGAACATTACTCGTAAAAGATGTTATTCTATAAATATAAGTTCGGGAATGTATTTAGGTTTTCCCTTTAGGTAGGTCCAAGTGAAACTAATTTTTTATTAGGCATCTCTTCAAGCTTCTTCTCACTTATATATATATTTTTCATTTGGATTGATTTAAATCCTATATATTTTTCTTTTCTTTTCATGGATTGTTGTCAATCCTTTCTTTTTCTTTTTCAAGTGAAGATTACTATATCTCGATAGCCTTTAATGATTTTGAACTTCACTTTTCTTTCCCTAAATTTGAAACTCAAAGCATTTTCAAAGCATTCCACCTTTAATGATTTTGAACATCACCTTTCTTTCCCTAAATTTGAAACTCAAAGCATTCCTTTAACTTATATAATTTTGAACTTCACTTTTCTTTCCCTAAATTTGAAACTCAAAGCATTTCTTTACCTTATAAACATTTGAACATCACCTTTCTTTCCCTAAATTTGAAACTCAAAGCATTCCTTTACCTTATAAATATTACATAGCCCAATCCCTTATTTTTCCTTTTTCAAGTGAGGATTACTATATCTGGATAGCCTTTAATGATTTTAACTTCACTTTTCTTTCCCTAAATTTGAAACTCAAAGCATTTCTTTACCTTATAAATATTTCAAAGTTCTTTTTCCTTTTTCAAGTGAGGATTACTATATCTGGATAGCCTTTAATGATTTTGAACTCTTTCCCTAAATTTGAAACTCAAAGCATTCCTTTACCTTATAAGTATTTCATAGCTTTTACATGTGCAGGTAGGAAACAATGTTTCTCACCACTTTTTCTGTAGTAAAGATATTCTCTTCAAATTTAGCTTTGTTTCTAGTCATCCAAATAAACCAAGCCACTATGAAAGGTATAAGAGCATAATTAAGCAGATGATAGTTCTGCCAACAAGTAAATATCTTATCCCAAGTGAGATTAATGACTTCAATATTTAGATGTTGCATAGCTGGTTCCAAACTTTATGTGCAAAGTTACATTCAAAAAATAGATGTGTTAGTGATTCCTCCTCTTGTAGACACAACCCACATCTTGAAGGCCCTCTCAGCGCTTTCAACATTAGTATATCATCTATAGGGAGAAAATTTTGAAGAGTCCTCTAGTAGAAGAATGACATAGATGGAAATAGAAATTTATTCCAGACAATACCACCCCAAGAAATCTATTCTCATCCATATAATTTGGAGTAAATAACTTTAGTGAGGCTCTGATTACCTTTGTCCTATCAAATTGTATTGTGGCAATTCTCCTAACTGACTGATATTACAGTATTGTTGAGAGTTTTTGAAAGGACCAGTTATTGCCTTCCCTGCAGTCAAAAATCTTGAGACTAGGATTAGGAGAAGAGATGTGAATTAACCAATCTTTAAGGCACCGGTGGTCTAGCCAGAAGTTGATATTCCCATTTCCCAAGTCCTATAAGAAAAGGCCTTCAGCAGTTTGTCTAATCTTTAGCATCGTCACCCAAAGTTTGGAATCACCAATCTTTCTAACCACAAGAGTAGGATGTTGTTCTTTACAGCATTTGCCCCACATAAATTTAGCCCACAAGGAAGACTGAGTTCTAAACTTAATCCAGTTTTTGCACAAGTTAATTTGAAGCAGTTGATTCAGAGTCTTAAAACGAATACCACCAGCCAACTGAGGTTTGTCTCTATGTTATTTTGGCAATTGCATATAAGATAATTTACATACTTATCACATAATTTTTAAATATTTATATATAAGAGATCCTAATTTTTTAATCACATCAAAATTTATACAAGGAAAGATCTATTTTAACTTTCAAAAATTATTATTATATTTTTATGTGGTGTTAAATATTTGAATATTATAAGTGTACCACTGTTCAGCAAGTTTGGAACTATTTGATGCCCAAACTGAAGTTAAATACTTTGCAGCTGTCTTGGATTGATTTCTTTCTTAGCTGGAAGGATTGGCAGGCCCGAGCATTATCCCCTATTCCTTGTACCACTGCCTGGTTCATATGGATGGCTAAAAATAAGTTGAAATATGAAGACACCAATGTGGAAGCGCTACCATTGCTACTAACTGCTTCAGTTACTTGCAGAAATTGTATTGTCATAGGAAGCTTCCTGAAATTCTTTACAGCACTTCCTACTGTCTACCCAAAAAAATTAGGTATGCAATTATTCATTGAGGTTCTCCCCCTAAGGGTGGAATTAAAGTTAATATTGATGGTAGTTTTACTACTCCTTATGTTGGGATAGGTGGGGTGTTCAGAAGCGATAAAGGGAAGTGTTTACTCCACTTCCATTCTCCTATAAGAGCTATGGATCCCCTGGAGGCTGAAACTCTGGCTATCTTCTAGGCTATGTTTATGGCCCATAAGTGTGGCTTCGCCTCCTTAATTGTTAAATCAGATTCCATGGTCCTAATTAATATCATTGAAGGGAAAACACCTACTCCATGGTACCTGTTGCAATGGATCAGAAGCATTCACTCCTTAAGTGTGGAAATTAGCACCTCCTTCTCCCATACATTGTGAGAAGGAAATAGACCTGCCCACTGGCTGGAAAATGTTGGCCTACACTCTAAGCTTCCTTTGGTAGGCATTTCCCCTACCCCCCATTTAGAATTATTGTTGAAAAGAGACCTTGTGGCTCTACCTTTCATTAGAGTTTTTTCTGATTAAATTTTGGGAAGGGACTCCTTCTCTCCCTTCTCTTGTATTCTCTTTTTTCTAATTAATGAATCAGGAGNGAGCCATGAGCACCTAAACTGGACACTTAAGTGCATGTGATTGGTGCTTAAGCTCCCAAATATGGCACTTAGGTGCCACCAGACAAAGAGGGGGCGCTTAAGCGCCCAAAAATGGTGCTTAAGCGCCAAAAATAATTTTCAACATATCTTCTGGAATATACATCAAATTTGGACAATTTTTGAAGTGTTTCTTCATGCATCTCTTGGGGAATTCATTAAAAATGGGAAAAAGGACTTTTTTAGAACAATTTGGGGAAGTTATATGGAGTTTTGAAGGGCACTTCAGGCACCATTTGGAAGAATCATTGAATCTGGACATTTTTGAAGAGACACTTTAGCATATCTTAGAAAATTATAAAAAGGGCTTGAAAATGTTTTTAAAAAGACTCTTGTACTCTTGAATCAATTAGAAGAGGAGAAGAAGGCTTGGGCGTGAGCCCCAAGTGGGGCTACAAGGTGAGAGAGAAAAAGAGAGAGTGTGAGATTTTCTTCTTTTCTTTTCACTTTTTTCTTAGATAGGATTGTAAGGAGATTGCTTTTGCTATACAAGGAGAGTTTGATTTACATCAGATATAAGTATTTTCATTATATTTTGATTTGAATTTAATACTTTGTTTGTACGGTTTCAATAAAAAGTTCTTGTTGTTTCTCCATGTGTTGTGAGTAGTTTTCCTTACTCTTTTTTTATAATGAATTAGTATGCATGTGTAGGATATAGAATTGAGGAGGGTGAGAATATATTGTAATGATTTTAATTTTTTCTTCATTTACATGTAAACTTGATCAACTTGCATATTAAAATCTGTTGTGAGAACATGTAAGATCCGGGATGGTGTTGTCTCAATCAATTATGGTAGAATCACGTGAGATTGTATGGATGAGAATGTAGTCTATCTGGTTGAGTGCAAATAAATAGAGAAATAATCTTTAATGGGTGTAGAATTAGAGGAATTTAGAGTGACATGCTAAAACCCCCTAATTTGGTCTATTGTTTTAGGTTTTGATGATAGATGTTAGCCTCCAGGTGGAGGGAACTCTAGAGTGAGAGCTAGTTTCTTCCTTGCCTAGCCCGTCTTCAGAACTATTCAAACTTTAGATTAACTAATGTTCTTTATAGCATCTCTAGTAAGAGTAAAGAATATAATTGCTCCTATTTGTCACAATCTCTCTCACTACTTGTTTTACTTTTACACATGTCACTAATTTCATTGTATGAGGAAGAGTACTTTTAATATATTAAACCCTACTTTCTGATTTTCACTAAGTATTTTAGTTTAGGAGTAGGAGTATTATTGTAGTGATAATTGTAGGATATAATCAAAACCAAACTTTTATCAACCAACCAAGCTAGGGCGTGTTATTCTAAATAAGAATTTCCATTAAAAGCCGACGTGATTAACCTCAATCTCCATGGGATCGATATTCGGGGCTTAACAAAAAAGCTCCATATTACTTGATAACAATATGTATACTTGCATAAAATCTCTACAAATATAATTGAAATTTTACTTTACTTGGGATCAATTTTGAGATTAAGCTTTTGGTGTCATTACCGAGGATTAAAATCTTCAAGTAGTGGTGTCAACTTCATAAATCCTTACATATAAAAAATATCGAGATCAATGGACCCCTCATCCCCTTTAATTTAAGTATGTCATCTAAATGGAGCATTTTGTGAAAAATTCTCTAGCTAAAAAAAGACAAAGAAGGTGACAAGCAGCTGTTCTATATAGTCTCCCCCAAGGCACCTTATCCCAACTATGAATGATGTTGAAAATGTGTTTAGTTAGACTCTGATTAATGTAGGCATGCCAAATAATTCTATTTGGTCTATTTTTGCCAAATTTTATTTTGGAAATGCTGACAATAGAAGACTCCTCCAGCAGGGTTTGTAGAATAGGCATAGACCATTGGTCGCCTATCCAAAAGTCAGCCACTTTAATTTGGGGGTTAAGAACATTTGTTTTGGATTACAACAACCCATTAGGGCACTAATTGTCTAGCCAAAAAGACACATACCCTCTATCAAGATCACAAAGAAAGAGTTTATCAGTCAAAGGTCTTGTCTTTAGCATATGAGCCCACAATCATGAATGACCCAATTTCCTGGTAACTAAATCGAGTGAATGTTCCTGCAGTATTTCCCTTTCATAAACTTAGCCCACAATGATGATTGATGCCTAAATTTAATCCATAGTTTACAAAAGGTTGACCTGTTGCAGCTGTTGAAGTCTATTGAAGCCTAACCCCCCGACAAGAGTAGGCTTAGCTAGTTTCTACCAGCTAGCCCAATGCATCTGTTGCCTCTGCCCTGACCATAGAAATCTGTTGAAGATCCTTTCCAGTCAGATTTGAGTGCTCTTGTTCATGGTGGTCATCTACAGGATGTAAGATGGGAAGGTGGTGAGGATACTTTTAAGCAAAGTTATTTTTCCTCCATCTGAAAGGAAAGAATGGGTCCAACAGGAAAGCTGCTATGAAATTTTGCCAAGCACCTCCTCAAATTATTTGAGTTTTGATCTACCTTTAATGAGAGGAACCCCAAGATACTTTAAAGAAAGAGATGATTCAGATAATTATGTGAATTGAAGGATCCCATTCTTAATGTTGGGGGTGAGTTTGATGTTAAACAGAAGATTATTTTTTCTTTGGTTGAACTTCATGCTAGAATGTTGTTGAAAGAGTTGGAGACATTTCATGACTTTCTTAACTGCAATTTTCTTAGCTCTAGAGAAAATCATTATGTCATCAGCATAAAAAGTTAGATCTATGTTGTTACTTGGAATGATAATTTACTAAGATACAATGATCCTTCATTCTGGACAAATAGTCCAGGGCAAGCATAAGAACTTTAAGGCATAGAGGGTCCCCTTATTGTAGTCCTCTGGTGGTAGTGAAATTCCCCTAAGATTGTCCATTGATAAGAATAAATTGTACATTATTCTTTAGCCATCTGAAAATTAGAGCACAAAACTCAGCAGAGAATCCTCTAGCAGCAAGCACATCTAATAAGAATTCCAAGTATATGGTATCATAGGCTTTCCTTATATCCAATTTGTAGAAGATTTTGCCTCCTCTACAAGGCTTATCCAGGTCAAGCAAAAGTTCTTGGGCTAGGAGTACATTATCAACAATAGATCTGCCCTTGATAAAAGTTGTTTGGTTAGAGCTGATAAGTCTTTCTAAGTGAGGTTGAAGTCTTGCAATATCTACCTTGCTGATAATCTTATTGAACACAAGGAAATATATATATATATATATAT
>JXCR01148670.1:199413-209604 GCA_002079205.1 Phalaenopsis hybrid cultivar | reverse complement strand
TATATATATATATATATATATATATATATATATATATATATATATATATATATATATATATATATATATATATATATATATATTAAAATTTGAATATCAAATATATATTAATACATAAGAATTTTAAGATAAATATTTATCAACCAAAGGTCTTGTCTTCAGCATATGAGCCCAAAATCTAGAATGACCCAATTTCCTGATAATTAAAATGGGGTGAATGTTCTTGCAGTACTTCCCTTTCATAATCATAGCCCACAATGAAGATTGATGTCTAAGTTTAATCCACAGTTTACAAAGGTTGACCTACTATAGCTGTTGAAGTCTTTTGAAGCCCAATCCCGCGGCAAGAGTAGGCTTAGCTAGTTTTTGCCAGCTAGCCCAATGCATCTGTTGCCTCTTCCCCGACCATAGAAATCTGTTGAAGAACCTTTCCATTTGGATTTGAGTGGTCTTCTTCATGGTGATCATCTACAGGATGTAATGTAAGAAGGTGGTGAGGATACTTTTAAGCAAAGGGATTTTTCCTCCATTTGAAAGGAAAGAATGGGTGCAACAGGAAAGTTGCTATGAAATTTTGCCCATCACCTCTTGAAATTGGATGAGTTTAGATATGTCTTTATTGAGAGGAACCCCAAGATACTTTAAAGGAAGAGATGATTCCAAGAATTTTGTGAATTGGAGGATCCGACACTTAATGATGGGGGTGAGTTTGCTGCTATACAAAAGATTACATTTGCTTTGGTTGAACTTCATGCTAAAATGTTGTTGAAAGAGTTGGAGGCATTTCATGACTTTCTTAACTGCAATTTGTTAGCTCTAGAGAAAATCATTATGTCATCAGCATAAAAAGTTAGATCTAAGATGGTACCTAGAATGAGAATTTGCTGAGAGACAATGATCCATCATTCTAGACAAATAGTCCAAAGCAAGAATAAAAACTGTAGGGGATAAAAGGCCCTCTTGTTGTAGTTTTCTGGTGGCAGTAAAATTCCCCAAGATTTTCCATTGATAAGAATTGAATGTACATTAATCTTCAGCCCTCTGGATATTAGAGCACAAAACTCAACAGAGAATTCCCTAGCAACAAGAACATCTAATAAGAATTCCCAGCAGATGGTGTCATAGGCTATCCTTAGATCTAATTTGTAGATGATGTTGTATCCTCTACAAGGCATATCCATGTCAAGCAAAAGTTCTTGGGCTAGTAGTATATTATCAACATTAGATCAGGCCTTGATAAAAGCTATTTGGTTAGAGCTGATAAGTCTGTCTAAGTAAGGTTGGAGTCTTGCAACAATTACCTTGTTGATAATCTTAGTGAACACATGTATATATATAATCATCTATGGATTGAGGTGGATTCCACTATACTCATTGATTTGCTAGAGCATGAGAGACAATCATCTTGGCATCACTCCTACTACTTACAGAAAATCAAATTGGTAAGCTCCCAGACCACCACACATTTTTCATTCAACTACAGAGAAGGGAACAGACTTGCTGACTGACTTGCTAGTATGTGCTAAATTCTAACTCCATCTCTGTATCCTCCACCCCACCTCCCCCTCTTAGTTTTTTGCTTTCTGGAGACCTTCTTAATGTTCCCCATTTCAGAATTGTAAACTGAATTATCTTGAATATATGGTCTTTTATTTTATATTGATAGACTATTACCTACAAATGATAGTGTTCAGAGTGATAATCAAGAGAGCCTCGTAGATTCACTTCTTCAGGAAGTATCAGGTGTAGATGCAACTCATACTTCACATATACTATAACCTATTGTGGGTACTACGGTTAGTATTCCTTCATCTTCAACTCTACTACCCCATCAACTGATTCTTCGGATGAGAAATGTCAGGTCTATTCCAGGAGGAAGAATAAGAATGGAGGCCGACTCCAACTCGGGAACATATTAGATGATACATTGGTTACTACTGGAAATGACAATCATCTTACCAACTCATTAGCTTGCTCCTTCCCTAAAACTAGAGGCAGAGGCAAGACCAAATTGGGTCGCTCTCTAGCCACTTGATACTATGTATTCCGGCACTGTTATGCTTTTTATTTTAACATCTAATGTATTTTCTGTTTTTTCTAGTTTTGAAATCTTTTGTGGTCTTTTGTGTGGACAGGGTGCCATGATTGGGCCCTTCTACACATTGTATCTGTATCTTTTTTTTATTTAATATATTAGCCTTTTTTGGGATTTCAAATATATATATATATATATATATATATATATATATATATTAAAATTTGAATGTCAAATATTAGTACATAAGAATATAAACAACCATTACATATAATACAAAATTTTCCCCGCAGAACATTTCGAATATATATTATAGCTAGAAATAATTATCAAGAGTTTAAGAGTGAGAAAAATATTTGGATACACGATTCAGGTCACTAATTAATTACCTCTTTTCTTGAAAGTTTGAAAAGACTTTGAATTAGCTAGCCATGATAAGAAGTGAGATGGATACAACAAACGAGTCGTACAAGTATGAACCCACCTCACCTCTCAAAGAGGTGTCCATCATCACAGATGGCCTCACAGGAGGAAGAAATTATTACATACGAAGTACGTATGCAGCACTACGTGCGGACTCCAGTAATATACCGCCATGTATGCTATATCGGACTCATCTCCCTCGGAGATTATTGAAGTGGAATCACGGAGAATATTAAGAGGGTAATTGGGGGGGTTATTGGAGCATTAATTCTAATAACTTAGCAATAACCTCTCAAAAATCTCCCAATAACCTTCGTTGTTACGCTTTTAATAACTTTCCAATAACCTCCGCGGTTGCATTGACAATAATCTCATAATAAAATCCTCTCCATAATTCCCGCAATAACCTCATTATAACACCCCAATAACCCATCAATAATCTCCGCTGTTTCATTTCAATAATCTTTCAATAACATCCATGTGATGACATATTGCTAGAAGTCCGCACGCAGAGTTGCATAAGTGCTCCGTATAAAATAATTTCTCCACAGAAGAAGGAATTGGTAGGACCTGTAATATCATCCAATTAGGCGAGCATACTTTGGATTCAAGCCGAGCAACTGACAATCCTCATAACACTAAGAACATGAAGTCATTCAGTTTGGAGCAACTGAGTTAAAATTATGCGAAAATAATGAAAAAAGAGGTTAAAAAACATGAAGATGTTATTGTAGATTTCTCATTTCTATGTATTGCAAACCCTTTTTAGTAATTTCACTCCACATTCAGAACAAACAAACCGGTTTGTCAACCTTCTGCAAGGAAATCCTTTGATATAAAACTGAGAAAAAGACGTACACAACACTGCAGACATAATGAAGGTTATTTTTGTGTTATATCACCTATAACTTTCATATAATTTTCATGTAATTTATATATAACTCAGCGTGAAACTTATGAGTTCTAAAAGTAAATACGTTATATTCAGGTTACATGAATCTCCCTTTAAGCAAATTTTTATCTATAAAACTTCATTCGCTGCAGCCCGCACTTCCTCTTCCCCACGTAAAAATTTCTTGCATTGCCGGGGACGCCATACTTCATCTTCCTCATTAACGACGGCGAGGACGAAGAATGGATTCCGGCAACAACTCTCTTCCCTCTTCGTCCGCGCCGGATGCGATTAAAAGACGCGTATGCTACTTCTACGAACCAGAGGTCGGCAATTACTATTACGGTCAAGGACATCCAATGAAGCCTCACCGGATCCGGATGACGCACGCGCTTCTGCTCAATTATGGTCTTCTTCAAAGGATGCAAGTTTTCCGTCCGATTCCGGCGAGAGAGCGCGATCTCTGCCGCTTCCATTCCGATGAGTACGTATCGTTTCTACGGAAAGTTACGCCAGAGACGAAACAGGATCAGATCAGGGCGCTAAAGCGGTTTAATGTTTGCGACGACTGCCCGGTCTTCGATGGTTTGTTTTCCTTCTGCCAGACCTACGCCGGCGCTTCGGTTGGCGCTGCGGTTAAGCTTAACCACGGACAACACGATATCGCCATTAATTGGGCCGGAGGACTGCATCATGCGAAAAAGTGCGAAGCCTCGGGGTTTTGCTATGTCAACGACATCGTCCTCGCAATACTCGAGCTCCTCAAGAAGCACGAGGTTAGCCGATAATTCACCCATCCTCGTTTTTCTTATCGCCCCTCTCTCCTTTTGAGCTTGCCTTTCCTTGCCTTTGTTCAATAATGGTTGACTTCTTCTGGTTCGTGGCCTCATTTTCTTCAATATTTATGGCAAGCNTTGGGCCGGAGGACTGCATCATGCGAAAAAGTGCGAAGCCTCGGGGTTTTGCTATGTCAACGACATCGTCCTTGCAATACTCGAGCTCCTCAAGAAGCACGAGGTTAGCCGATATTTCACCCATCCTCGTTTTTCTTATCGCCTCTCTCTCCTTTTGAGCTTCCCTTTCCTTGCCTTTGTTCAATAATGGTTCGCTTCTTCTGGTTCGTGGCCTCATTTTCTTCAATATGAGGCTTATGGCAAATTTGGGGAACATACTATAATGTGGGATGATTGATAGACGCTTCTGATTCATCTGTGTTAGATTTACATGAAGAATCATAATTGAAGAAACCCTAGGACAGGAATTTTCAATTACATTTCTCGTTAGCTAAGCCCCTGTTTTGTTACGATTTAGTCTTTGCGATCTTTATTGTTAAAAACACTAGGTTTCACAGTCATAACGATCTGTAGGCTCCTCCATGANAGGAATTTTCAATTACATTTCTCTTTAGCTAAGCCCCTGCTATGTTACGATTTAGTCTTTGCGATCTTTATTCTTAAAAACACTAGGTTTCACAGTCATAACGATCTGTAGGCTCCTCCATGCATTTTAAGTTTAAAAACTCTTCTAATATGCTCTGTTTTTTGTCCTAGTCGGTCGAATGTTTAGATTATATCATTTTTGTTATGGTCTGAATCTTAGAAATTTGAGAAGTTGGTTTTTTTCCTATTTGTTCTTATAACAAAACTATATTTTTCTAATTAAGAAATGAAGTCTATGATTTTGGATACTTTTCTCTGCTATTAGGCTTAAGATGTTTGGATTTTGTACTTGTGATGTTATTATTAAAGGCCTTACGTTTAGTCCAAACTTTTTTTTTTTTTGGTAATCTAATATACAAATTGTAGGTGTTTTGATTGGTGCTATCATCACAAAGATTCTGATGTTTTGATTGGTGTCATTATCGTTTCTGATGTGTTGGTTTTAGTATTTTTATTTTACTATGATTTTTTTTTTCAATTGACATACTTATTTGATCTTCTTGTTAGAATTGTGGAGAAAATTTGACATAAGAAAATCCCAAAAAAATATGATTGAATCCAGTATTCAAATTCAAATTTTGATCTAATATATTTGTTTGGCCTATCAGAATATTTTAGTGATTCCACATTTAATATATTATTTTTGAAGGGACCGTTAATTGATTTTGATATATTCTATGAGATATTTTTTTAAATTTAAGAGTTCATGCAATATCTTGTGGGATTATGTAATAAATTTTGTCACCAAGCCCATTCCTTGTTATCATTTTGCATAGTCCCTTAGATAAAATGGTTTGATGTCCTGCAACTACATGAAAATTGAGATATAAGAGATAAAGATGCGAGATAGGAGCTACCAATGAGGATTGATTTATTTAGGTGCTTAAATGAGAGATCTTTCTTTTTCTATTTTAAGGTCTTACTGTTTTTGATTTTATCAAAAGGAAAAGCTTCGTCTCTAACAACATGGTATGTTTGGATTTCTATGATAGAGAAGAAAATAGAGTAATAACATCAATGTCTTCATCTTCATTTTCTGCTTTTCCTTTTAGTAGGTGGGTGCACTGCCTCTAAAATTTGTATTTCTTTTCTTATCTCTAACTTTGCATGAAGAGAAATACTTGATATATCTCTTTAAAAGCTTAGGAGAATATTTAATCTCTGTGTGATTGTGAGTGTAGATGAGTGTCATTGAACTTCATATAATTGTATATCATGTTCATTATCTTTGCTTTATTTGCTCTCTTGCCTTTGTTTGCGTTCATATAGTTTCTATTATTATTCTAACAATTAACATCAAAGCATTGGTGAAGCTACATAAAAATTTGACCAACAATAGATGAAAATTATGAGATCAATAATTTATATTTTCTAGGCTTTTACTGTTAGAAGATGCAAATAAAAGATTATCTTTATTGAAGAAAACATCACACCTTTGAAGGGATCATATTTTTCTCCTATTCACAAAGAGAACCCATAGTTAATGGACAAGAAAACAATAGGATTTATTTTCTTGTCTCTAAATAGGACCATTGTATTAAAGTTCAAATTGAAAAAACCCAACACAGACATATTGAAGATTTTTTAGATATATATAAGATATCAAGATATTATTTACTTACATCAAACTACATTTTATGCTTAATTATTTTAAATTCAATATATCAAAATTTATCTTGTTGTGGTGTCCATAAATGAGTTCAATTTGATCACATATCAGTTAAGATCTCTGGACATTTAATTTTATGACAAATTTCTTTTTTTTTTTTTCACTACTTAAAGTTGGAATGGTATGGTAATGACCCCGAAAACTTCTACAAGCTAAACAAATTGACGGTATGTGATATTAGAAGCCTTGCATTTAGTGAATACATTCAATAATACAAAACATATGAAATCCCTTTATATTTTATTATGAATGTTGATAATAGAAGAATGTGTAAAAATTAAATCAATCATCAAGGTAAACAATAACATAATCAACATTTTATTCTAAACATCCAGGCTATAGGGTGCTCTTTTGTCTCTATCATTTACATATATAAAATGATATGTTATCATTATTTAAAATTTTACTTCAAAGAGAAATCCTTAAAATACCCTCCAAATTTATTATTTAGTGCAATGTTTCATATCTATGTAATTGTGGATGTAGGTGGATCTAATCAAACCACACAAACTTATGTTTTATGTTTGTGATTTTTATTTTGTTTATTTTTATCTTTCTTTAATCTTTTGCTTATGATTTTAATAATACCCTGTCCCTTAACAAAATAAGATTTTGGCATTTTTTTCAAGCATTCTCGTAGCCGTCTTTTCTGTTGCTTGGACTGGAATTCAGTATGGCCAAATCCCATACATTCCTTCAACCATAAATAATTACCAGCATTCAAGTAATCTATGTAATCTTACTTGTAGATTATTTTTTTTCTTGTTAATTTGAACATGCGATTTAAGACCTATATGCCTTATATTGCTACTCTTAAGGATTATTAAAAATCTAGTGCATATGAACTTGGCCTTAGACTATTGGTTCATATCACAACTCTTGTTATTGGGGTAACGAGTTCTATTCCCACTCTCACACTATTTGCCTCCATTCTTTGTAAAAATAAGGCATGCATTCCATTGGCACTTGTGCAAGCTTTTTTTTCCCTTCAAGGTGTCTTCTTAATATCTATTATCCCCTTTTTTATTAATGAAGTATCAATAAGTATTTTGATTGCTAATTAACTACGAATACTTCATAAAAAGGGGATTATCTTATTTCTAATTAATTAATTTATTAATAATAACATTGTTGTAAGTTAACAAAGACATGAAGTGCGTAACTCTAGCCATTGTCGGTCCCAAGCCCGGATGTGAAAAGTTGAGGGTTGTGTTAGGTAGTCGACAATCAGCATAAAACTTGTCAAAAAAAAAAAGACATGAATCCTTTTGAGCTTTGTGTATGTGCTAGGGCGTCCCCTGGAAGCAGCGCGCTGTATAGTCTGTATACAGCGAAAAGTGTGCAAGTGTCGCTTTACCGACGTCCGGGTGTAGTGTCAAATAAGCAATGGTTCCCACATTACGGATGGATGCGGAAAAGTTCGTTCATAAAACTAATGAAATTAATATTAGGATGAGATCTTGGAATATATATACTCTCAATAATAAATTAATGTAATTAGTTGATATTATAATTCATGGAAAGATTAATATCATATGTATTCAAGAAACTAAATGGGTTGGAGAAAAGTCTAAGGAGATTGATAAATTAGGTTTTAAATATTAGTATTCTGGTATGAGTCGCACTAGAAATGGTGTATGTGTAATTATAGATAAGAGTTTGAAAGATAATGTTGTAAAAATTAATAGAGTTGGAGATAGAATTATAACCCTTAAGATTATTATCGATTTTAAGATTGTTAACATTATTAGTGCTTATGCTCCTTTAGTAAGTTCAGATATAGGGTCTAAAGATAAATTCTGGAATGACTTAGAAGACTCAATACAAATGATATCTCTTGAAGAAAGATTTTTTTATTGGAGGAGATTTAAATGGACATGTCTGTAAAGTGGTAGAAGATTTTAAAAATATTCATGGTGGCTACGGTTTTGGAGTGACTAATAAAAAAGGTATCAAACGATCTGCAGGGAGTCTAAAAGAACAATATATGACGCTAAAAATTTTGTTTTTAATGATCTTTATAATTGACTAGATACTAAAGAGGGTGAAAAATATTTGTATAAACTAACCAAACAAAAAGAAAAGTAAAGATTTAACGCAAGTAAAGTGTGTTAAAGATGAAAATCAAAAAGTATTTTTCTTAGAAAAAGATATTCAACATTAGTGGGTGAGTTATTTTGATAAACTTTTTAATGAATTTTCTGAAAATACGATCAAACATTGTGATCTCAATATCGTTAATAATAATAAGACGTTTCATTTTTACCGTGACATTAGTAAAAAAAAAGTTGAGGAGTCTTTAAAGAAAACCAAGGGTGGAAAGTCTGTAGGACTTGATGATATCCCAATTGAAGTATGGAAGTGTTTAGGAGATTTGGTAGTTTCTTGGCTTACTAAAGTCTTTAATATTATTTTGAAAAANTCTGTAAAGTGGTAGAAGATTTTAAAAATATTCATGGTGGCTACGGTTTTGGAGTGACTAATAAAAAAGGTAGAGTTATTTTAGATTTTGCTTTAGCGTATGATTTTATTATTACTAATGCTTTATTCAAGAAAATAAATGAACATCTTATTACTTATAAGAATGGATATAATAAAACACAAATTGATTATTTTTTTATGAGAAGAAGTGATCGTCGATATTGTAAAGATTATAAAGTCATTCCAAGTGAGGATTTAAGTACCCAACATTGTTTATTAGTTATAGATTTTAAGATGAAGAGTTGCAAAATAAAGAATACTAGGATTCATCATCGTAGAATTACATGAGAGAATCTAAAAGATAAATAAAATTATTTTTATGAGTAAAATGCAAGATTTCAAAATTTGGGATGTTCATGATGAAGCAAATGATATGTGGGATAAAGTAACAAATACTATTAAACATGTAGCAAAAGATGTACTTGGAGAATCAAAAGATAAAGTTTCATCAAATAAAAATAGTTGATGGTGGAATAATAATATGTAAGAAAAGATAAAATATAAGAAGTTATGTTATAAAAATTGATTTAAATGTAAAAGCTTAGAGAACTAGAAAAAATATCAAACGACCCGCAATAAAGATAAAATATAAGAAATTATGTTATAAAAATTGGTTTAAATGTAAAAGCTTAGAGAACTGAGAAAACTATCAAACGATCTGCAGGGAGTCTAAAAGAACAATATATGACACTAAAAATTTTGTTTTTAATGATCTTTATAATTGACTAGATACTAAAGAGGGTGAAAAATATATATATATATATAAACTAACCAAACAAAAAGAAAAGTAAATATTTAGCGCAAGTAAAGTGTATTAAAGATGAAAATCAAAAAATATTTTTCTTAAAAAAGATATTCAACATTAGTGGGTGTGAGTTATTTTGATAAACTTTTTAATGAATTTTCTGAAAATACGATCAAACATTGTGATCTCAATATCGTTAATAATAATAAAACATTTCATTTTTACCGTCGCATTAGTGAAAAAAAAAAGTTGAGTCTTTAAAGAAAACCAAGGGTGGAAAGTCTGTAGGACTTGATGATATCCCAATTGAAGTATGAAAATGTTTAGGAGATTTGGGAGTTTCTTGGCTTACTAAATTCTTTAATATTATTTTGAAAACTAAAAAGATGCCTGAGGAGTGGAGGAAGAGTATTTTGGTCCCATTTTTAAGAATAAAGGGGATGCACAAGAGTGTGCAAATTGTAGAGGAATTAAGTTGATGTGTCATACTTTAAAATTATGGGAGAG